>JBBPMR010000367.1:0-23541 GCA_038090415.1 Rossbeevera mucosa | reverse complement strand
TCGAGGCAGTGGTAGAACTCCACGTGGTCGCCGTGGAACAGGGCCGTTTCCCCTCTTTTCCTAGCCCAGCAGCTCGCTCCGCCTCCTCGATGGTGTACGCGGGTTCCTTGAGAGCACGGCAGCGCCTTTTGTGTACTTTACTTCTCCAGTGCGAATGCAAGGCAGCGTCCGTCTCGTAGTACCTGGCGTGGCCAGGTAAGAGGCGAACAACAAGAAGGAACAGAGGGAAGGGACGCACTTTGCGCACTCGACGCAATAGTGTTGGGCGAGACCTGGCTTCTCGAAATCCAGCGGCTGGGCCTCGAGCGCCGCGCGGTTCTTGAAACGTGGGAGGAGGACAGAGTAGGGAAGAGATTGAGATTAGCTCGTCGGTCAATCACTATACTGCGCCGACCATCCACTGGCACACCCGCACCCACGGCTGGGGCTGTTAATCTGATGCTTGCGCAGGTGTGCGACGCGGAGGGAGCGCCTGGAGGACTTACTTTCGGATCAAGGTCGATCAGCTGTATCTGATCAAGATCTTTCGTGCGGGCCTGGAAAGAAAAGATATGAATGTTTGGACGGTTTAAATGGAGAGTTTAGATACCCTCGTACGAGAGGCTCGGTGAATGTCGCGCTGTGCTTTGTGCGTGCGAGAACGTCGTAGGCGACCCATAGCAAGTTGACATAATCAAGTACTACTAACTTGGTACAAATGACATCAAGTCTTCGTCATGGACTCAGTTCTGCACGCGGACGAGCAGAAATAATCCGTCGCACTCTGCGGGTATCGTTGACACATGATGCAAGCCGGCTCTATCCCCACCTTCACACCTTCTCTATCGAACCGCGTGAGTGACTCGTGTTCGCTCCAGGTCGTACGCAACTCACTCTCTGTGCTTTACCGAACAGTACTTTGTCTTTACGCCCTTTCTGTCAACGTGGGAGGGCTGGCCACACCCTGGAACCGCACAAATACCAGCAGGTATTTTGGGTACGCCGCTGCCAGGCTTGTTGCCTCTTGATGCACTCTTTGCGCTCGGTTGAGAGAAAGAAACCGCAGGCACGCTTGGTTCGTCCTCTGATTCGGTTTCCGAGTCCGATGGGTATGCATCTAGATCGGTAGAGACACCACCACCGTCATCGTGCCCGTTATCCGGTTCTGGGTCTTCTTCACTGGAATCGTCTATTATTCGGTGAGTGGTCAACTTAATTCTCATTATCGAGATCGTTACCCTGGGGTACAGGATCATTCGTTCGAGGTGCCTTGTGGGGTTTCGCGCGAGCAGGGGCCTGGATGTTATTGGGAGGTGCGTTCGGTGTACGCGTTGCTTTCTGTTTCATTGTCGGTAACACTTGCGTCCCAGGTGCCCTCGTCTGCGCAGCGCTTGCCACCGCTGCGCATGACTTTCCGCAATAATCAAAGCCATTGAACTTGGGCTTCTGTCCACAGTGCTACAGATCGACGGACATCGAAGATATGAGTGGCGATGGATCGCGATTGATCGACGTCGACGATGCTGTGTGGCTCACAATACACAGTTGGACCCGCTTTGGCGCGATAGGTACTGCTCTCTGTTGGCCCCCGCTTCTTGTACCTCCGTTGGGATGGGGATGAGACTGTGTGGGTCGTGTGGGTTTAGCCGCTCCTTGTGCGGCGCACGTTTTCCCGCAAAACCTGTGCGTGCCGAATTTCGGCCTCTTGTGACAATTCTGAACGGACTCCCTTCTAAGATCCAGGACGGCGATAGAACCAAGAATATCGTAACGCACCTCGCACAGGCCCGGCGCCATCGTAAATTACAGCGATTGACGACAACCACAACGACGACCTTCTCCGTTAAGTAAAGGTTCAGAGCACCCAGCGTGCGGTCGGACATCTGCCTCGTGCTCGCCACGTTTGTGGCCGGATAATTCATGTCATGAATTGCCGTATTTCATCATTAGTGTGCATGCTCCGGTTGATATCTGGACCATTTATATCCGTGTCTAGCTTACGATAAGACCAGACAGGGGTTTGACGTCCCTGTCGAATCGTTAGCACACCGCTCCTCATATGATTGTCCTATCTGCCTATCTCCTCTCAGATAGTGGCAGAGAAGCTCCATCCATTTGATATTGTGTAGGTGTGTTCAAACTCATTGCATCCTCGATGTTGATCTGCTTTTGCTCCTTTGGATGGAAACCTCCGTGTATCGTGACCGAATTGGTTGGCAGTGCACAACGAGGCAATTGTCACTCGTTATCGATATGGTCCCTATAAAGTGCCTGGTGACAATACAAGCGCACAGGTTTACCAATACATAGATGACGGATCTTGGGACGAAGCACTACTCTAACTCTGTAACTGCATCGTGTAGGGTTACGGTCTCCGGCAGCCCAGGCTCGGTCCGTCAACTGCCTTTAGTATACATGACGATGAATCTCGGTGTAATGGTTCCTGAATCCCGCACCACGACCCTGTCACCCATCAGAATCTGTCCATTCCATCAGAAAACGGAGGTTGCAGGTGGGATACGACAAACCGAATTGTTTTTTCTGGGATTTTGCGGCAGCACGATATCGCATGCAATCATCACCCGATATGGTGAACTCAGGCATGAGGTTGCAAACCGGTCTGCCACGGAAGGATCCGAAGAAGAATAAAGGCCATCACCGAATCTAAGGGTATGGACAAAGTTTAGCGTTTGAAGGTGCGGTAGGTGATGATGTTGCACTGCACTGCACCGCACCAACCTTCCTTTGTTACCAGGTGCTCCGAATGCGACACGTTCAAACCCGGACTCTACTATATTACAGATTCCGCAGGAACGCCAGTCGCATAATACCGTGCCCTTAGTGCCCATGTCGCAAATGCACTGAGAGGCATGGAACGTGCGTAATAACCGAAGGCCTCCGTTGGATTCTAGACTCTGTCTACAGGCCGACTTTCAGCGAGCAGGGACTAGAGTTAATATGACTTGACGCTCACCGGAACGTTTCCTTGCTGGCCAAGATATCAGATGTGTAGGATATCTCGAACAACTTGTCGATCGTCGCTGGTGTTCCGGTTTTCCATCTGTTCATCCACTCACGTTCGACTGATCAAAAACGATGAATATCATAGCGCCCGATCGAGAGAACATTAGACGAACATTCTCTCCAGACAGTGCCCGCACGTTTGATATTCCACAATCGGAGTTCATCCGGCGGCATTTTGGCGCAACCGTTGCACGTTTGTCCATTACATTGAGGAAAGGTGTGGCATCGAACACAACCTAGAACGATACCGGAACTAACGGCCAACCTAGAATTCATAGGGTTTCGCAGCTGCAACATATGAAACGAGGCACATACTTTGCATGATCAGACGAACAAAATCCAGGAAACGAGGGGTCTTCTGATTTCTTGCACGCATTAATGATACAGGCGTTGGTACTTGGACTTTTCACGGCGGTGCGGGCGCATGTCTTGCCGCAATACGAATGGGTAACGCCTGCAGCGTCGACATACTTTGGTTTGATGCCACAAACCTATTCCGGGGGATATGAGGCGGAGAAGAACGTGCGAAGTCTGATTCATTCATTGGACTCACCTGGCAAAGATGGGATGCGGGCATAGTCGATGTGGTGGTATGGCTGGCTTGCTGGCGGTGCTATGTATACCCTCCCCACGTGTATGTCGCGAGGACGGTTGAGTTGGCAGTGCGAGTGTCGTCCACGACGACGACCATCGCGCTGTCCGAGTCATGAGACCTATAAAGAGTTCAACGCGCCTGCGCCGCCGCCGTGCACGACACGATAGTACCATCGCCAAAGAATGCCCCCCACGCTACAGAAACGACTTCCGGACGGAGGCCAGCGACACCGAGCCTCTGATCAGAGTCCATCGGGTCAGACGTACGCGATCGACATCGTTCAGAGGCTGCGGGTAACGTCGGACGAACCGCTGACGCGGCGCGAGATCGACGCCGTGAAGAAGTCGCTGGGTAAGCTCGGGCTCGGAGCGGGCGACGATCGGCGGGGCTGTGTGTCCGATGACGAGGCCGGGGCTGGGCGGATCAGGGTCGTCCAGACTGCGCTCGAGGTCGTTGGCAGGGGAAGCGGCGGCAGCGCGACGACGACTCCGCCACCACCGTCGCCGGTGCCCCCACCGCGTCCGCACTCTGCCTCGCCCTCGAAGCGGGATCGTCCCGCGAAAGTCGTTCCTGCTGAGCCTCCCAAGCGCATCCTGTTCTACCACGCACACGACCCGTACTATGGATTCACCAACTTTTCGCCTGACCCGGTCGAGTACCGAGGGAAGCGCTACCCTACGAGCGAGCACCTCTTCCAGTCACTCAAGGTGAGCCTCTGTCCCGCGAAGAGGTCCAAGGGCTGTCGTAAGCTCTCAGGGCGGGCCGCAATGGGCGATGTCGATGATGACGCACACGACGATCCTCAGGCTGACTTCCGTTCCAACCCTCGACAGTTCCTCGATCGCCGCCCTGAGCTGGCAGAGCACATCCGCACCTGCTCTCCTCGCCCGCGCGTCGTATTTGACGAGACCCACAGATTCAATCCCGAGGTCCGTTCCGACTGGCTTCGCGTCAGAATCGACATGGTATGTGTATCCTGCTTCTTTTTTTTTTCCCGGTCTGGCGACTGATGCATGCATGCGATAGATGGACCTGGTGCTCTGGCACAAGTTCACCCAGAATGAGAACCTGAAGCACGACCTTCTTTCCACAGGGGACGCTGAACTGGTCGAGGTGAGCGATCGAATTCCCCTGACCCTCAGCCTCTCCATGGCGTCACTCACTCACTGGCATGGCGGCCGCGTCCAGGACTCTGACAAGGATGCGTTCTGGGGCATAGGGCCCGATGGAAAGGGGGAGAACCAGCTGGGCAAGGCACTCCAAAGGCTGAGAGCAAAGCTGCGGGATGACGTTTCCTCAAAGCCCTCCCAACAGCGATAGGTCTCCCACTGCCGCAGATGACGCTGCCTGGTACTATATCGTACGATTTTAATCGATTACAGGCATGTACTGGACCATAAATTATCGTGGTTGCGAAAAAAAACGTGGATCGATGCAATATCTCTTTCATTTCGTGCGGAGAAAAGGAGTATCGCCCCCTTAGAGCCCCAAGGAGAGCTCCACCTCCAGTTACACAATACCCACGAAGCTGTTGCCGCAAAACAAGCATCGTTGGACGGCCTCCAGCAGTTCCTTCACGACCCAGCTGCGGGCAGCAGCCGGGAGCCAACTTTCGTCCACGGCTGAACTCTGTGACACAGGAAGAAGCGCTTTACGGCTACAACCTATGCAGGTCCTGACCATCGAAGTTGATAAAATGAAAGAAGTCACTGAACAACGAGCTGTGAACGCGTTGAAGAAGTCTTTTTGTCCATGAGGTGGTCGAATTTCACTCACCCCAAGAATGGCCACTGGGACACGTCGCGCGTGTTATATCCTCCAGGGGAACTTCAGTGTGGCAGGCTGGACACAATTCGTGCAAACCAGCTATCGAAGGATCGATCACAATCGCGGCGTTCACCTTGGTCGACAATGCCTCAGCCTCGCGAGATAGATCCGCTGGAGATCCCGCGAGCCGTGATTGTACTACCACACGCAGCACGAACGGAACATCTGACGCTACGCCAACATATCATCAAATGAACTACTCGGCTTCACATAGGAGATGGTGACCTACGTCCGAGTGCTGTGACAACGGCGGTAAAGTGGCGAACTAAAATGCGGAGTACCTGGTGCGATATGTTGGTCAGCTGACGGTGGGCAACTTGTCCGCAATTCAGACGGGTTTGCTCGTCTTTGCACAGTCTCTGTGGCCACACGATCAGGTGAATGATCGGTGGCGCTTGAAGTGCCACATACCCAACACAAATCAGCCACAGATAGCTTCATTCGTAGGAAAAAAAGATCGTTCCACCCAAAGAGATGGGTAGCCAAACTCTCTCTAACTTGGCGCTGCAACTCCACTCCTACGCCCACGGACAGCGGTGGTACGGATACAGCAAGCGACCCGTCCTGCGGACTTTGATCCAATACTTCCAACAGCCGAGGACATATTTCGGTGAAGTGTCCTGAATTACACAAATGCAGTAGGAGGGGCCGAAGATGGTGGAGTGGCGTGCTTCGGGTTGCTGCATATGTCATTGGAGTCAACGTAACTTCAGAAGGGATTTTGGCGATGTAATTACCGCAATTAAACCGAACCAGTGTTTCCTGCGCCGCCTTCAAAATGGTGTCGGGATCGAGCGGCCAGAACGGTGCAGTGACGAGTGTACATTCGTGCCTTGCTTCATGTTTGTAGCTAAAATCAGACGGTCTCAATGACCTTTGGTTTAAAATTAATTCACAGCCTAACACGGGAGACAGCGGGGTACACACTCATAGATCCAAGTCAAAGTGGAATGTGAATCATAACAAACCAACCCACTGATTCGGTTCACATCCATGTACTCGATATTTGCAGAGCTTGTCTGTGCAAAAAATACACGAGATGCCTGTGAAAGTGCTTTTGATGTGAGGAAGTCATCCGAGGACGTGGGCTCCCAGGATGGCTCGGTTGATACATTATGAATAGCGTGAAGGGATCCATCTAAAAGCGCCACTAGAAGCACGTCCCTTTCCGTCACGTAGGAAAATCCCGAGACGAAGGAAAACGCGGAAGACCCCATGGATAATTTTTGCGTCTGGATGGTAAGCGCACGGCCACCATGCCACTGAGCAGGTGACGAGACCCATGACCAGAGATGAACTATTCCAGGTTTGGAATACACAAGAATCGGCTAAGAGAACATCTATGATTATTATTATCTCGCCGTTGAACAAAATTCTTACGGTTCTTCGGGGAATTGCGACCCATTCGAGAGCGGTGACAGCGCATTTGTCGGGAGAACAGACAACGTCAGCTGCCCGTTCGAAACTACCGTCTAATTCATAAGTAGTGAGAAAGCCGTCGTCCCCTAGTAACTGAAGCTTCTGAGAAATATTGATGAGGAGAACACCTCCGTCTCCTGTCGCACACGCAAGTAAACACCTGGCTGCAGAGAATCCAGGTCAACGAAATTGCGTGGGAGAGAAACACATACATTGACCATCGTCTTGAACATGCCAAGGCGACCAGGATAGGTTGATTATCCAATTGTTGCAAAGCTTCACTTCTCCGACGACGGAGACCGCTCCATCTGAATTATCAACGCGCCCGAACCTGGGCGATTTTAGGCGCGGTAAAACAATTGAGTATATGCGCACCTAAAAAATTTCACCGAGCCTGCTCGGGTTCCTAAAGCCAGAATTGACGCGTCCACCAACGGAGCAGGAGTAATTCCCCAGCATGGCTGGCCAGACCATGCAATGCCTGAAGAAAACTAACGGTCAGAAAAATCACATGGATTGGGGGATCTCGACTCGCTCATGACCTGATTCCCGAGCATCCATGATGTCTCGTTGTCATCCTGTTCAAGACGTGGACCGTCCAAAAGGTACGTAGTCACGTCTTGAATCTAGAGAAGATAAAATGTGCATCCTCACATAGATGAAATGAACCTACGTTTGACCATTCGCCTTTCAAATGATTTTTTCCGGCGGCCCATAAGGTGACCTCCATATTAGAGTTCAAGATTGCTATGACACACCTTTTGAACATGAAGAAGATGAAATAGCTACAAAAATGAGTCAATACCTTCCGCGCGACGTTAATCCGCTTGGGGAGCATGTCACACTGCGGACTGAGACGTCAAGGGACCCGAGACTTAGGAAAGCCCAATCTGGAAGAGAATGAGTGGCACAATGAGGGCCAATGGAACGCACTACCTTGGTTTATAGTGGGCCATGAGTGACTTTGCGTTCGCGTTGTTTCAATCATCGTTCGATACCAACCCAGCGTCCTGTCACTCCGATCGTCATTTACGGGAGATTTTATATCTGCAGGTGTGCTAAAGTTGATTCCGTGGTCTGGTGTCTGTATGCACTTGACACGACTGGATATATAGCTTGCCGGACTTGCTCACCAGGATGTGAACGGCCGATTTCGTGACCAGATAAAGCTGACCGTCATCCGACCATTGCAGACATCTCGCAGAAGGGTGTGTGATGACCGTCGGGATGCTAAGTGAAGTATACACCGGCTGTTCGGACATTGTGATCTTCCAGCAACCCAACGGAGGACGAAGTCGGATTCAGACATGGAACGATCACGTGGCACATCCGCGCTTGACCTAACACTCGACTCCGATGAGTGACTCTGGATCGACTCAGACTACTCCCACAAAGCCACAGTTGCCCCCGGGCATGGTCATTGGTCCAGACGGGAAACCCTGCAAAATATGTACCGCATGGCGGAACTGGAAGCCAAGGCAAACGTCCTCACAATCAGACTCGGGAAAGAAAACGACAGCAAGCATGATGGCCGCTCTCGCGTCCGGAGCCGGTCTCAAGAACGATTCAGATCCCGACCCGCGTCCAGAAAACTGTCCTCCGGACGTCGAGCAACTGGGGAACGCGACATGGTCGTTCTTGCACACGACGGCGGCTTATTACCCCGAGCGACCCACTCCTTTCCAACGCGCCAACATGCTGAACTTGTTACATTCTTTACCGGTTCTATACCCTTGTTCCCACTGCGCCACGCATCTAGGAGAGGAGATAAAGCACCATCCACCAGATGTCAGTGGTCGCGCGGCATTGAGCTGGTGGTTGTGCGAAAGGCACAATGAAGTGAACGAGAGATTGGGGAAGGAAATTTTTGATTGCACGAAAACGGATCAAAGGTGGAAAGATGGTCCACCCGATGGGAGTTGCGACTAACGTATCGGTGAGCTATGTTGGTATTACATTACTCAGAATACCCAAGTTAATGGACCAGTCAACACTTGCGCAGAATCCAGCTCGAATGCAATCTTCTTGTTTCCTGTTCAACATACCAGGCGCATCTTGGTCAATGTATAGTAGTGTATCGACTTCGTTATCTAACATCACACTCACACTCTTCTCTGTAAAGAGGCGTGATCAACGACTCTTTCCATTCCATTGGGCGCCCAGCCTTCACCTGGTACTATTTCCTCTCTTCAATCTTCCTGTTCTAACAGATTGCAGCCTTCTACGGGTTCTGGTCACTCTGATGCATAGCGCGTGTCTCGACTAGATCTTTTCACCAACTATCAGCAGAGCGACCCCGGCAAGACCACGAATCAGGAGCGACGACAGCTCGATCTCGCGATTCCACGGGTCGTTGTTCGTGAGAAAACGCGAGGAGTCCAGGCTCCCATCCACTCCCTTTCTCAATTTATACCACAACAACTACCCGAGTCAGACTCTGGGTCTGTTTATGTCGTCCGTCAGATGAACGCCACGAGACCCAGCCTTGACAATGACTGTGGAAAAGCGTCCGGTATGGCACGGTCATTTGGATCGCTCCATGTTATGCATAGTCGTTTCCTTGCGAATCTCATCACTCGGCCAAGCAGCGCGCTTTACCGCCCAATTTATCAATAATCGGTGCCATCATCATTGTTAGATCCTCCAAGAACTTGTTCATAGTGTGGCTCGGAATCTTACGTAGTAGGAAACCACACTGCATTCGAGTCCACGGTATAGGTGGAAGTTACTTATTTCTTGGAGTCAGTCTTGACTGTATTTTGTGAGTCCATTGACCTGAACAGGACGGACAACTGAGATTGTGCAACTGTCCAGACCTACGTACTCTCACCTACATCGCCAAAGTATCATTCATTCGACTAGTGATCTATCTTCTGCCTATCATTCTCGTAAGTCCGGAGATTCCCCAGTCGCAGGGAATATGTCTATGGAAGATCAGAAGGCTGGATTCACTCCACTTGATCCAGTGGCTCAGTGTCTAATCACTGCCCAATCAAATATTGAACATCGAATGAATAATTGCAGTCCCGTCACTTACCTTGTGGGTACTTATCTTGGGAGAAGACTTCTTTCTAACTATAGGGGTAGGAAGGAGGACAAAGAAAATGACACCAGCGAAGCCCCAGCTCTGCCGAACATTGTTGACAACGGAAATTAATGGTCGGTTGTTCTTCCAACTTAGGTAAACCATGTCCACCCTCCCTTCGTCGTGCGGTGTACGGCAAGTATTTCTGAACCAAGAGTTATCAAAATACCCGTGGCTGCGCCCCATATGATCGCAAGTCTTACTTTGAATGAACTCATTATTTTACTTGGTGCGAATCATCCGTAGGATCTTTCTTTTTTCTACATGCTAAGCATCAAGACACTGCGGCCGGTGGGCAGGCGTTGTGAAGGCGCCTGTTTAAACCTTTTTTTATACAGTCAATTTGATTGCAGCTAGTACCTTTCCCCTTGTCTCTGTATGCGCGAGTCGTGTAGTCGATGACCGGACTGTTTAAGGTCATCGCTGTGTTACTGCCGCTGTGTACATATCAACAAGGCATTGTTCACATTAGACGACGCAGCAGTTTGAGCAGTGTGTACTATTTCCTGCCACTCGCTTGGCCCATTTCCCTTGTGGGGTCCAACATGCGGACGTCTGCGAGTGTACTACATAGTCGACATACAAAAGGAGACCAATAGAATGTAAACAGCTGGGATTTATTGAGCCTCGAGCAGATGACTCTCGGACCCGAAATTCGTGTTACAATCAAGCGCTTGAGCCCGCGTCATAAAAATAGAAGACACTAGAAATAATGGTAAATAAGTGGTGTCCCAGATCCCCTGATTATCCACAGATTCTAAGTAATGATCAGAAATTGTTTACCGCCGATTTTCATCAGGTCGCCAATAAGCACACAGAACGAGGAAAAGATCTTGCGGACAGCAGGTTTTGTGTCCGTCCGGCGGTATTTTGAAAAGAAATAGGTCCGTTAAGGTGGCAATTCATTCCACATCCACATGATACTTGTGTGGTCTTGATATTACGTCACAAAATGATTGCAACGCTCCGAGGAATGTGCGGTGCGCATGGCTGGTGGGTAAAGGAACTTGCTGGGACGCATGTAAAAATATGCTGGATGGAGAAAGGGGCTTGTCACGTCATGGTGACCAGAGCAAGCACTGCGCTTGCACAAAGCGAGTGGCCTGACCAACGAGAGTATGTACTGGTGATGACTGAGATCTGTTCCATGTCGCGGTGGTACCTGTATCAGATGATAGATCAGATAAAACCATAAGTTCAGGATCTATAGATTGACAGTGTGGTGCTCAAGGTACTCTGAATTCGAATCAAAATCCAGATCAGTCTAGCAGGAATGGGTGGATGCTTCCTTATCTGGCAACAAATGCAAGGGAGCTTACTGCTAAGCTGGAGCACTTCGAGTTTCATACCTAACATTGGGCATTTCGGCACTGCAACCTGGGCTCATCTACAGAAGATGTCATCAAAGGATTCTGATCGTATCACTGCTGCTCAGCAAACTCTTGACAGTACGTTCAGACACGTGCTTAGCCCGGAAGGGGACTCACGATGCCAGCCCTCTTCGACATCTCGCAGCTGCTGAACACGCAACTTGACAAGGAGACGCTTGCTACGTGTGTGGGCATGATCGAAAGTGGGGTCAACCCAGAAGCGCTTGCGGTACGCTTACAGAGCTTTTGGGACCGCTTTCGCAGTTATTCACATGGTGACCACTGCAAGGCCGTCATTCAAGAACTTCGTCGTGAAGCGGCTGCACTGAACAGCACAAGTGCTCCTGCACCTGATGGTCGCTGATCAGGACATGGTTCTGCCAGTTCGCCACGAGCTGTCCGCACCGTGGCTTTTTCTCAGGCAATGGCGTGCTGCTGCATGATGTGCCTACTCCAATGATGCCAATTGAGGCAGACGGACATATCTGGACGGCGTAGAGGGTGCTCTGTAGTAGTACTTAGTCGATCTGACCTTGCGAAAGCGGAAAAAAAAAGGCAAAGGAGCTGTGAAAATTAGTTTGACTAAGGTCTCTACTAGCCGGCGCAACCGACCACCCTCAGCCTCGCTCCCTAACCACGACGACGACGCCGGCACCGACCCCGACGCCACACCGGGGACGACAACCCTTCTCCGTCCTTGTCACACGTTTCCCTTCTTCGTCGCCACCCTATGCAGCCTTCTCAGCTCGAGATTCAGCGTGAAGTAGAGGCACTGCGCGACATCAGACGAAGGTCCTCGACGCAGGGTGGTCCAGGTGCTCTCATCCTTGATCCGGATCTCCCAAACCCCTCGTCCCCGCCCTCGCCCACCTCGACCTACTGGTCCGCTGCGACCGCCGCCACACATCAGGTCAACGATGGCGACTCAAGCAGTGGCTCCCATGAAGACAGCTCAAGTTCCGAAGAACGTGTCGTCTCCTCCGATGATCCATCCCATCTCTTCTGGGTCCCTGCTCGTCTCCACCCCGAAATTGCCCCCGCTGAATTCCGTGCGTTCCTCAAGGAACACGCTCGTACACCCCCTCCAGACAGTCCAAATGCCCTGGGGAGATCATTGACTGCTTCCTCCGAGTCCCCTGGTCTCGAGCGCAAACGCTCAATGCTGAGCAGGCAATACAAGCCTTCTGAGAATGATGACGTCGAAGAAACCATCGTTCCAATCCGGCGCAATCGCACCGTCTTGACCCATGCTGGTCCCCAACTCACCATAAATGATCTGCAGCGCCTCGAGGAACTCGCTGAAGAGGCCACCAAAGACGGTGATCCCTCAAAATTCAGGACGGTCCTCAGGCGGAGTCTCAGTCTCAACGTGTCTCCCTCAGGTCAGTGAGACATCGTGGTATCACGCTTGCGACCATGTTTGGCTTAAAGCGTCACATGCAGTCATTGATCAGATGGACGACATCCCCCCAATGCCGGACGAAGCTGATGCACCCATCATCGTACCTCCACCTGGTCTAATTCTCCGCCGTGCTGCGCGTACCAAAATCCGCAAGGCATCTGTGCTTGGTGACGTCGAGGGTCGTGGTTTCTCAGCTCGCCGGCGTAGGCCTACCGCTAAGGTTACAGAAACGCGCACATCCAGTGACTTGTCCTCAAACGATCATACGAGTGAGCAGGGTGATGGCCCTGAGCAATTTAGGCGCCCTCGGACTTTCTCGAATGAGAGCGCCACTAGTGATGAGCGCCCCCATCGGTCCGACTCTTACTCCGAAGAAACATCGATATATGATGCATATACGAGGGAAGATCCCGAGGATAACATCGTGCGCTCTTTGCAATCGCTCGTCGCCCCCCCTGAACCCCCTCTGTTATCTTTGACCCTTCCAACGGAGGACCCGATGGCGTCTTTCGCGGATGCCGTATCCGAACCGCCGTTTGTCTATCCTACGCCAGAACCAGAGTTGCAGCATCCTCAACCCCAACGACTTGCCATTTCTACGTCAATAGATGAGACTCCACGCACTCCCTCCCCAGATACCACCACTCTCGTGTCAACAACCGAAGAGACTGCGGTGACCTCGACAATAGCCGATACTCCTGTCTCTTTGGAAAAACCGGCCATCATTGTACAAAAGAAGGAAAAGGACAAGAGAGGAATCTTTAGTAAATGGGGCAGCGGCGATAAAAATGGGAAGAAGCTTTCAAAACTAGAACGTGAACGCGAAAAGGAAGCTCAGCGTGCAGAGAAGGAAAAGGAGAGTGGTTTCTTTGGTTCTTTGTTCGGCGGTAAGAAGAAGCAGGACGACCCTGCTTCCCAAACAAGCGGGTTCACGAACTCTGGACGCGAAACTGCCGCTGCTCTTCTTGGGGCATCCAAGTCGTCGAAGGGTTTGCCTACCTCTCCTTCTCCGCAGCCTGGCCTTCAGGGTCCATATGCCCGGTACCCGATCCACGTCGAACGTGCGATCTATCGTCTGAGTCACATCAAACTGGCGAATCCGAGACGGCCTCTCTATGAACAGGTGTTAATCAGCAATCTGATGTTTTGGTATCTCGGTGTCATCAATAAAACCCAGAATCCGACCCCGGCGGCACCATCTGCTGAAGGAGCCACGGGTGCCGTTCCAGCGCAACAAGTCCCTGAACAGGAGGAGGCAGAGGAGCAAGAGGCAGAGGAGCGACAAAGGGCCGAGGATGAAAGCTTGGAGCAGGAGAGGCAAGACCGGCAACAGGAACAGAATGAAAGGGAGAGGGAGAGGGAGCTTCAACTTCAGCAACAGCAGCAGAAAGAGCGATCCCGGAGAGGTACCCTGACGAAAGTGAATTCCGCGCAACAGGGCAGCCGACGTGCCGGGGAGATGCTTGTCAAAGGTCCTCAGTATGAAATGCAGCATCGTGTTATGGAGCAGGAATACCATGGACCGACGTATGGCTATGGGTCGTCTTCGCCACCGCCCGGTGGTGTTACTGCTCCCCGCATACACCGACAGTCAAGTCCACCCATCAACCATTCGCAACAAATCGTTGAACCTGAGCCCGCCGCATACATGTATCCAGGGAACATGGACCCACATCTTACCATGTCGCCTGCACCGAACTCATCCTCGCCTACGACAGTTCCTCGTAATAGGTCGTCACTGTCTTCTGTTCCACCTGTAAACGAACTTGTTCAGGTAGACTCTCCTCTACAAGGTGTCCCACAACGTTCTCGATCACCGCCTTCTCAAAGCCATAATAGATACTCTTCCTCGTCACCTACGCCTGGTAGACCACAACCTGCAAGAGGACCGACGCGTTCACTGTCTGCTACAGTCGCTCCTGGTCCGCCTCTGCCTGCAGATGGGAAAACGAGGAAAGCTGTCAGCGCTCATGCGGTTGCGCCGTCGCTGAATGGGAGACCAAGAACAAGCATTGGAGGCACGCCTACGTCGAAGGGCGAGGAAGAAGATGTACCACTTGCTGTTTACCAACAACAGCGACGACGGTGAACTCTTGAAGTATATGGCTTAACGTAATATTGGCGGTCGTAAACGTGTTCACATGACATGCGGACAGGACTCACATTTCTGCTCCCACCTGCGATTTGGAATACCCTGCATCAACTTGACTAGTTTCATGACCATGCTCAACCCCGATCTAGGAAATCGTTGTGCATCCAGATATTCCCAGACATATACGATGGAATCGACGTGTTTGGACTGTTTACCCTTATCCTATTCGCCCATTCCTACCCCAAGCCTTCATCGTCCGCACGAGGACTTGTCGACTCGCTTATCGTACAATATCATTGCTTACATACTCCCTTTCAGCATCATTTTTGTATTCCTTACGTTTCTTCGTCTATCGTCTTCCGCGTTTGTGATTTGTTCATCTGGTTGCTGGGGCATGTCGTTGCTTTCTGTGTCCAGTGGTGCGGTGGGATGTCGCGCGTGGGCGGGCTCTCGCTAAGGAGCACTGGTCGGCGCAAAATGGACTGATCGGCGGACAGTGTTGAACGTTATTGTCAAAGTTGTACTGTCTAAATATCCTGCCTCTCCTTACAGCGGACTTTATATTAACCAGAAGTGTTCAAGAGTAATGGATGCCCCTCTCCCCTCTCGTTCCGGTCGTGACAACGAGACCCAGGCTTAGAGGCCTTACTACATGGGGCCTATTCGTTGTCTTGCGATCAGATTTTCAAGTTTGCGAGACGCAAATGTAACAGCCTGATGAATCACTGGGAACAAAGGAACACCTCCCTTATCAAATTGCGCGTGTAGATGATCTGACTCAAGTCGAGGTGGGAGTGAGTATGTACTATGATAGTAGTCAGGGTGGACTTACGTTTTAATAAATGTAGTGTGTCACTATAGTGCGCGCAAAATGCACAACATGAAGAAGTTGGAGGAAGGTGAATCATTTTGATGGACACGACAACGCCAGGTCGTGCATCTTTCTTTATCTACGAGAGGCTACAAGCAATACGATGTCACGGTACGTAGCGGCGTCCCGCGTTCCAATCATAGTACTAAAAAACCGACCGCAAATGAAAAAGGCACTCGTGACTCGCCGGACTCTGCGGACCGCAAAAGTGCGTGTGCCTGTCATGCTTTCTATATACTAGTACATAGCGGGGTCAAGATCATTTCACTCGCATACAACCAGAACCACTCGCATTTCACCTTATCTTTTATTCCATGGCCACTTCAACGTCTTTCCGTACTTTTCCCACTCTACAGAACCTGGGAAGTACTGTTGACCCGCACCTTGATGTACAGGCGGTAGTCAATGTCTGGTTTACCAAGTTTTCCAAAGCGATTGGTCTCAAGGACGTTCCAGCTATCGTCGAATTGTTTCTTGATGGTGTCTTTTGGCGTGATACACTTGCGCTCACCTGGGACTTCCGTACCTTCGAGGGCAAGAATTCAGTGTCCAAGTTCCTCGCAGACCAGCTTGTAGTCTTCGATCCACAAGCGGATACTTTTTCTCTTCGACAGGACTGTATAGAACTTCAACGTCCTTACCAGGATATTGCCTGGATCCAGGCTTTATTCAATTTTGACACTAATGTGGGCCATGCATCTGGCGTATTTAGGCTCATCCCCCTTCCCGATGGCGTGTGGAAAGCACACGTAGTTTACACCAATCTCGAGGATCTGAAGGGCTTCCCGGAGCGGATCGGACCTTTCAGGGACTTTCAGCCGAATCATGGTAAATGGACTACCAAACGTGAGAGAGAAAGAGAGTTTATTGACGAAGAACCTACTGTGGTTATCGTCGGTGGAGGGCACAGTGGTCTGGATGTTGCCGCACGACTCAAGATGCTGGGAGTCAACGCGGTTGTTGTCGAGCGAAACAAAAGAATAGGCGACAATTGGAGGGAACGCTATGCAGCACTGTGCTTGCATGATCCAGTTTGTGAGCCTCATCCAGCTTCTCGTGTATAGGTACCTCATTGCGTTCTAGGGTATGACCACATGCCATACTTGCCGTGAGTGCATGCGTCACAGGGAGATGCTGGTATACAACTGATTAATTGAAGGTTCCCCCCTTCCTGGCCAGTCTATACTCCGGCCTTGAAACTAGCTGATTGGCTTGAATCATATGCTCACACCTTGGAGTTGAACGTGTGGACCTCTTCGACCGTTCTTTCGATCCAGAAGAACACTGAAGATAATGGGAAGCGTTGGTCCGTTGAGGTTGATTGTGAAGGTGGACGAATGCGAACTTTCAAGGTAGATCACGTCGTGCTGGCACTCGGCATAGGCAGTGGCATACCAAAAATCCCAGACATTCCAGGCAAAGTAAGTATCGAACGTGTTGACGGACGTGATTGGCTTATAATCCAGATAGGATGAGTACAGGGGTCAAATTTTACACTCCACTAAATTCAGGTCTCCGACGTATCATTTGGGAAAGAAGGTTGCAGTAGTTGGCTCTTGCACATCGGGTATGGTAGTTTGCTTGCCCGAGTCCATTGAAGAAGCTTAATTCGTCTAGCCCATGATATTTGTTCAGATTGTGTGGAACATGATGTTGGTGGGTCATATCCATTTCTACCTGGAGCCGATGATATTATATATAATGGCTCTCAAAGACGTTACGATGGTCCAGAGAGGTCCGACTTATATTATGTCAACCAAAGAAGGGATGCCCCGTTTGCTAGGTGGAGTTCGTCCGCTTGAACTTGAATTTCTTGTTGATAATTTTAGAACTCTTCTGGGAGGGTGGACCCCCAACTGAAGTCGCTGATCGCGTGAATGCTTCGTACCCAACCCATGTCATTAAATTTTTACACCAACGTATCACCAAAGATATCGCTAAGGCTGACAAGTATGTTTTTTCTCTGCTTATATTATGCATATTGATGAATATTTACACGTGCCTCAGAGCTATTTTGGACGGTCTGGATAAAGTTGGATTCAAACTCACCATGGGAGAAGATGGCACCGGCGCCCTGTTCTTAGCATTCAGCAAGGCGGGAGGATACTATTTCGGCAAGTTCTTTAATACAACAAGGCACGGGCTAATAAGAACTCGGGCCACACTACAGATGTCGGTGCTTCACAGCTTATCATTGACGGGAAGATCAAGCTGAAAAGCGATGGGCCGATCAAGAAATTTACGCCAACGGGACTGCTTTTTGAAGATGGTTCCACGCTGGATGCTGATGTCATTGTTCTGGCTACTGGGTGCGTCTTTCTCCCTTTCTTGGTGAAGTTGATGAACCCACATGGTGTTTACAGTTTCGGAGATGCTCGCAGTGCATACATCGATCTCATCAAAAATAAAGAGCTGCACGACAAGATTCGGCCAATCTATGGTTTCAATGATGAAGGCGAGATGAAGGGTTTGAACTGTGAGATTGGTATACCTGGGGAACAGGGGAAATCCCTCGCTGGGATTTGGTGTATCATGGGAAACCTGGCCATGTGTCGATTCAACTCGAAGCTAGTCGCACTCCGTACGTAATGGCCTCGACATCATTCTCGCAGGTGTGCTAAACTGATGGCCCTTTGGTTGTAGAAATCAAGGCATACCATGAGAAGGTTTTTGGGGCTCGATACGGATACGGAAATTAGGGCATCTTCAGCGAAACAATTTAGGAGACGCCTGCGATGCCCACTTGTATATAGTCTGGACGTTCAGAAGGCTTATATAAGCCTGACAGTACAGTTGTCAATCTGTCACCCTAAATGAAATGGAACCACGCACTCGCACACACTTCGTATAATATAAAGACACCACGTTCGATCTCAGAGTCGTCACAATTTCCACGTTCACCCATGGCGCGACGGGATAAGGGACCACCAACGCAACGACTTGATCTTTCCTTATCGCCACCTCAACCTAAGGAATCCGATGTCGCGCTAAGCATTCCGAAGACACCCGCGGACGAAGGAAAGGGATTCTTCTTGAGCGAAATATCAAAGGGAGAACATCCAATTCGCGTCTACGAACTCAGGCTTGACCCGGATGGTGGGCCTAACAAAGAGCGATCGGCGAGTTGATCGCATCTTCGATTTCGGGTGTTTGCTTACTCGTGATTCCACAGTATATCCGGCTCCCACCTGCCTATGTTCCTTACATCTTGCGCGTCTCGTTAGATGCGGGAACACCTGCATCAAAGAACGGTGTATTCAGGACAAACTTCCCGCTTGATGGTGGCTTGTTCGAGCGAGATAAGTTCGCGGATAGAATGTGAGAGTGTGTGTTTCACAGGGTATACGAAACTTACCTATGCACAGGCTACCCACTAATTTTTCCAAGCCTATCCAAGTCGATCTCCCCATATCTCATGCAGGCGCATTCGTCTATTGGGTTGAATATGATGGCGATTTGCCCGGACAACGTATAAAAGGGAGGGAAGGCTACTTTAATGTGGACCCTATCCTCCGTGTTCACGCGCGTTCCACTATTCTCTCCGCCGACCTCAAACCACTCTTGCCTCCAGACGATGGGTTTCGAATCTTACCGGAATACGTCAACTTGCCTCTCGATGGGATCGCAATGCTAACAGTCGTATCTAAATGGATGGGTCCTATCGAACAGTGGATAAAACTATTTCAGGAAGCTAGTGATCGCGGGTATACAATGTTGCATTGGACTCCACTCCAAGTGCGCGGTGGTAGCGATAGCCCGTACTCTATCAAAGACCAGATGAACTATGACCTGGGTATCTTTGCTACGTCTGTTAAGCCATCGGAAGCTGCTTCTGTGGTGGAAGACACGCTGCGAGTGGCGAAGGAAGAATACGGTCTTTTGAGTTTAACAGATGTGGTGCTTAACCATACTGCCAGCGATAGCGAGTGGCTCGTACAACATCCTGAAGCAGGCATGTCCATGTCCTAAGGAAAATATTTTTTTCGTTGTTCTCATCGAAAGCTTAGGTTATAGCCCTTCGAATACCCCCCACCTGACTCCCGCGCTGGAACTAGATGAAGCAATTCTCGAATTTTCGGGGTCTCTTCAAGGCACCGGACTGCCCACGCATATCGATTCTCAGAAAGATATAGACACGCTCATGGTTGTTTTGGAAGAACATATAAAGTCAAAGAAATTATGGCAGTTTTATGTCCTTGACGCCCAGGAAGAGGTGGCGTCCATCATCAATGCGTTATCGTCTAGTTCCACTGTTCCTTGGAATGGGAGAGATATCAATGGCAAGTCCGCAACTGAAATTGCCGATATCGTACGGACAACTGCCTTGGTCCGTGATTTGGGTGCACTGTCTTCGCGATATTGCGCACATGTTGAGGGTGGTGTAGCTGCTGGAATTATGAAATCTGTCTATCCCCACCTCACAGATAACCATAAGGCGCTGGCGGAGGGTTGGAGACGCGTTATTGATGTCTTGAACGTACCACTCTACGCTGAGTGGGAAGAAGATACTCGGATAGCGCTTGACATGATGAAAAACAGACTGAAGTACATACGGCTCGATCCCAATGGACCTAAACTGGGAGAAATTTCTAAAGAGTGCGTATACGTTGATTTTGATTTGTAGTATGTGATTTGCTGACGTGATTTGCCAGTTCGCCCTTGGTTGAACCGTACTTCACGCGTTTGCCTGGGTCTGATGTTAATCCTGCTCTTTATTGCGTTGCAAATAACGGGTGGATATGGAACGCTGACCCATTGGTAAACTTTGCTCTTCCACCTTCTAAAGCGTACTTGCGCCGTGAGGTCATTTCCTGGGGCGATTGCGTAAAACTTCGCTATGGTTCTGCCCCTTCGGACAACCCATGGCTATGGATATTCATGTCTGATTATGTTGCTTCTCTCGCAAAAGCTTTTGACGGATTCCGTATCGATAATTGCCATTCGACACCTCTGCATGTCGGGACTGCCATGCTCGACATCGCGCGGAAGGTGAACCCAAACTTATATGTTTGCGCGGAACTTTTTACTGGGAGCGAAGAGATGGATTTGCTGTTTGTCAGAAAGTTGGGAGTTAATAGCTTGGTCAGAGAAGCCGGGAACGCATGGGACCCAAAGGAGTTATCGAGGATCATGTATCGATATGGGTTGGGGAAGCCGATCGGTATGTCCTCGCCCCCCTAATCTAGGATCAATTGGCTTGATCAGTGGCACTCGTTTCCCAGGATCGATGGACGAGGCTTGCTTAACAAGTATACAAGGCCTCGCTCCGCCATTTGGTACAGGACCCACCCGTCCATGTATCGTGACCACTCTCCAAGGTTCCGTTCCACACGCAATCATGTACGACCTAACCCACGACAACGAGTCATATTTGGACAAGTTTAGTGCTGAGCACGCACTCTGTGTGGCTGGATTAGTCACGTTTGGACATTGCGCTGTGGCTTCCGTCAAGGGATTCGATGATCTATACCCGAAGCTTCTGAATCTGGTTCAGGAAAACAGACACTACGAAATTACGAATCTTGGTGAGCGGTCTGGAATCGGAAGAGCAAAAAGGGTGTTGAACGGGCTGAGGAGAGAGATGCTTCTGGGAGGATACGAAGAAGCTCATGTATTTCAGGATGGCGATGCAAGTGCTTTAATTGGTTCTTTCTTGCCGATTTATTGTACTGAAAATCCGTGCTCCACAGTATATTAGCATCCACAGAGTGCACCCGAGGACACAGAAAGGATACCTGCTCGTTGCTCATACGGCGTTTACCAAGGGTTCCCGACAACGTGGTCAGGGTGAGTCATCCTATTTCACTGTCGCACACCTGAGGTGACAATAGTTTACGATAGTAAACCCCATCGAACTAAATCGAACACGGGGGAAGTTTATTTGTGGCTTCGCCGTTGATTTTCTATCATACGAAACCCCTCGAGACATGCAGACGATAAAGGGCTTGCCTTGTAGGTTGATTGACTTGCCCGAAGTTCCAGCCATTCAGAAATCAAGCAATCCACAATCGCTTTGTTCCATCGTCGTTCCCGACTTCTTCCCTCCGGGCAGTATAATGGTTTTCGAAGTTGAAGCTGAACAGACGGATCCCACCCTCGACACATTTTGTGCCGACACCGAAATCGCCGTGGTTGCTTTCTCATCTCTCGATCTGGTGGACCTCAATATTGTTCTCTACCGTGCAGATGCGGAAGAGCGGGACACAACTCACAGGAAGTTCGGCGTGTATAACATTCCTGATCTGGGACAGTTGACGTACTGCGGGTTGGAGGGCTGGATGGGACCGTTGCGAGCGATCATGACTACAAATGATCTGGGCCATCCGCTGTGCGAAAACTTGAGGAGAGGGTCATGGAGTCTAGATTACACGGTCGAGAGGTTACTCTGGTGAGTTTACACCATGCATGATCAATGTATCAGTATTAACGGGAGAGAACAGTCAAATAGACAAATTCCCAAAGCTGCGCGCTCCTGCTGAATGGTTCCGAGAGAGATTTGAAAGGATCAAAAATAATATCGCACCTCACCTGCGGCCTAAATTCTTTGCTATCACTATATACACGGCCTACAAGGCCGCTCGAGCCGCCGCCCTGGAGCAATTCTCTGAATTTGTGACTACCGGTCACGAATTCACTCAAGACCTTGCCCTATGTGCGGTACAGATGCATGGAATGGTCCGGTCGGCCTCGCTGGATCCCGGAAAATCCACACCCTCACTTGCTGCTGGCTTGCCTCATTTCAGCACTGAATGGGCCAGGTGTTGGGGAAGAGATGTATTCATTTCATTACGAGGACTTTTTTTGACTACTGGAAACTATGAAGGAGCGAGGCAACACATTCTCGCGTTTTCTTCAACACTAAAACACGGACTCATTCCGAATTTATTGGATTCCTTGAGAAATCCTCGGTAGGTTGTAATTGCATTGATATTGTTTTCGATGGACGGTAATATTCGAGCAGGTACAATTCGCGTGACTCGCCGTGGTGGATGTTACAGAATATCCAAGACTACGTGCATATGGCTCCGAATGGGATATCTATTCTTTCCGAGACTGTGCGTCGGCGTTTCCCGGCAGACGACAGTTGGGTGGCTTGGGACGACCCTCGCGCATACGCATATACAAGCACGATGGCTGAAATCATCCAAGAGATCCTCCAGCGACATGCATCGGGAATCTGCTTCCGCGAATACAACGCAGGTCCAAACCTGGACACACAAATGACAAATGCAGGGTTTGACATTAAGATCTATGTCGATTGGCAGACGGGATTCATCCACGGAGGAAACGCACATAATTGCGGGACGTGGATGGATAAAATGGGGGAGAGCGTGAAAGCTGGGACTAAGGGGGTCCCCGGAACACCCAGAGATGGTGCTCCGATCGAGATCGTAGGATTAGTCAAGAGTACGCTGAGATGGCTGGATGAACTAGTCGGTGAAGGGAAGTTTCCTTTTGAAGGGGTCGTTGCTTCGAGTAAGTACCACTGACGATACTCGGATGTTTCACTGACCCGGTCGGAACAGTCGATGGCAAGGAGAAACTAATCACGTATGGGGAGTGGAACGACCTCATCCAGAAGTCATTTGAGCCCTACTTTTACGTACCTTTGGGTAATGAGTTGGACGACTTAACGGCGTCGGGATTGCTAATGCTTACCACAGATCCTACGGAGGACTCGCAATACGCCATTGACACGAAGCTTGTCAACCGTCGAGGAATTTACAAGGATGTCTACGGCTCCGGACGAGGCCGCGAATGGTCTGACTATCAATTTAGACCCAACTTCCCGATTGCAATGACCGTCGCCCCTGAGCTATTTGACAAGGTTCATGCCCTGCAGGCCCTCCAGCTTGCCGACAAGATCCTGCGAGGTC
>JBBPMR010000366.1:7441-23564 GCA_038090415.1 Rossbeevera mucosa | reverse complement strand
GTGTCATCCGCAGTATGGATGAGTCATAGAAGCTGCGGATGAGTAACTGTACAGTAAGCAAGTGACAAAGCAAAATGAGTAAGCATGAGTCAGGAGGGTTGGTAATCCGCAGTTATGGATGAGTCACGAAGACTGCGGATGACTAGAGTACAATGAGTAATATGATCGATAGACAATCGATAAGAGAAAGGCATAATGGTAAGCATTGACAAAGAGAGAGAGGAAAAGAGAAAGACAAAGAGGAGAAAGGAAAAGTGTAGGGGCAAGTCGTAACAGTAGAGAGCTATAGAGAGGGCGCCCCGGAGTTCGTTCTGAATGGTGGATAGGAGAGAGCCTATGAAACCGACATGTGCTTGAGCAGTGACGTGAGACGCAATGGGGGTTAGGCATTCTGTTTGGAGGTAGGCGCGATAGAGGGCGTAGAGTGGGGAGCCGACGTTCAAATAGGCAGTGATGGAAGTTGCGAGGCGTGAGTTGGTGATGTACTGGTTCATGAGACAAATGTATTCTTCGTCGGGGAAGTCATCTCGAAGGCGAGAGGCATAGAGTGTAACGTCGACGGATAGAATAGGGATAGGGAGGCGGGCGGAGGGCGTGGTGGTGATGGAGACGGGAGCCAAAGCATCCGAGTCCTGCTGGGGACCCCAGGCGGCGGCGTGGTGTTCTTCCCAGCTGGGGGCGGAGGGATCATCCCATCCAGACTGAGCGATAGTGGAAATAGTGTCTAAGGGCGAAGAAGAAGAGGTAGGAGAAGAAGTAGAGGACAGAGGTGAGGAAGTAAATTCGATGGCCATGATAAATGATTAATTTGGAAAAGGTTAGGTGCGACGTTGTGATTTTTTTGTCGGGGAAGATGGGGGTAAGGAAGAAAGAGGAAAGGCGAGGGGATGGAGTTTTTTATAACTTTCGAGGAGGAGTTTCGCATGCCGCAACTCCGATTCGGCAATCCACGAATCTTCTTCGGCGGAGTATCCTTTCCATCGAACCAGGAACATGCGGCGTGACGGGGTTCCGCGATGGCATAAGATCCATTCTATTTCATATTCTTCTTCGCCTTCTATAAGTTCTGAGGGTGGCGCAGGGAAGTTTTTCCCATGGACAGGGTTCTCGTGGTACGGAGTGAGAAGGGAAGTGTCGAACGTGTCGTGAATTTTCCACGTTTTGGGGAGGCACAACTTGTATGTGATTGGCGATAGGACTTTCGTAATGGTAAAAGGGCCTTCTTGTTTTGGGCCAAATTTGTTATGAGTCATATTTCGGCGTAGATTTCGGGCTTCGAGCCAAACCTTATCTCCGAGGGTAAAAGGAATGAAGCATCTATTGGATCGGGAGGCCATCACTTGTCTGGCGAGCTCGTGGGAAGCAAGAGCTTCATTGCGAGCAGCGGTGAGGTTCTTGAGACGAGTCTCCATGGCGGGAATGTTGGTTTCAGCGATGACAGCCGGAAGGGCACGAGGTTCAAAGCCGAGGATTAGGGAGAAAGGGGATTTATTCGTAACAGAATGAGGGCGGTGGTTGTGTGCAAATTCGGCGTGAGAGATTAGGTCGGACCACGCAGTAGGATTGCTTCCACAGAAGATCCGAAGGTAAGTTTCCACTTCTTGGTTCACATGTTCCGTCTCTCCATCGGATTGGGGATGATAGGCTGTGAATAGGGAAAGATCGTACCCCAAGAGTCATCCGAGTTCTCGAGCAAAGGCGGAGGCGAATTGTGGTCCGCGATCAGAGATGATCTTGTCATAGAGTCCGAAGCATGTGTATACTTTGTGGAAAAAAAGGAATGCTACGCCTTCGGCGGTGATCGTCTTTTTAGTGGGGCAGAGAATTACCCCCTTACTAAGCCCATGGTCGACCACGACCAAGAGAGAGTCGAAACCAGAAGAGACAGGGAGATCCGTGATGAGGTCACAGGAGATCTGTTGGAAGGGGCGGGAGCAGGAGGATTTGATAGGGGAGAGCGGAGGGGTGGTAGGATGTGTGTTTGCTTTATTTTGTTGGCATAAGGCACAACCTTCGACGTATTTCCGAACGTATTGGGCAAGGCCGGGCCACCAGAATTCAGCGGCAACAAGCTGGCGAGTTTTCAGATAGCCCGGGTGACCAGCGGAGAGGTGATCATGACAACGCTCGAGAATAGAGCGGCGGAGGGAAGCAACAGGGGGAATGTAGACACGGTTTTTGTATGTGAGGACGCCGGAGGTGAATTGCCAATCAGAAAGGCGAGACCGAAATGCAGGGGGCACCTTCCCGTTTAATGCTTGGAGGGCCTGCAAAACGAGGGGATCGTCTTTCGAGGAGGAGGTAATGACGTCATTCAGCGAGGAGTCAATGAGGCGAACAAAGAGTAAGTCAGGGAGAAGGACTGTGTTGTCGTTGTCAGAGGTATCGGGGCAGAGATCGGAGCGGCGGGAAAGGGCATCCGGACCAGCAAGGAGTTTACCTGCTACATGTACGATTTTGAGGTCAAAGTCCGAAAGATCGAGGAGCCAGCGAGCTTGTCGTCGGTTTAAGTGCTGTGCTTGGCGGAAGTAGGTAAGGTTTTTATGGTCTGTGAAGACTTGGACCGGGAAAGGGGAGCCATGGAGGTAGTGTCTCCAGGTTTTGAGGGCTCGGATAATGGCGAGGAGTTCTCGATCATAGATATCGTAGTTTCGTTCTGCGGGGGAGAATGTTTGGGACAAGTAGGAGCAGGGGTGCCAATCGCCGTTTGAATCAGTTTGAAGGAGGATGGCTCCAGTAGCATACTTGGATGCGTCGGTGGCGATGGTGAAAGGGGCAGAGAGATCTGGGAGTCGTAGGATGGGTTTCGAGAGGAACAGCTGTTTTAGGGATTGGAAAGCTTGTTCACAGGCAGGTGTCCACAACCAAGCAAGGTTCTTCTTGGTGAGGTCGAGGAGGGGGCGAGCGACGGTTGAGTAATCCGGAATGAATCGTCGGTAGAAGTTGGCGAAGCCAAGGAAGGAGCGTACTTCCTTGACTTTGGTAGGTACAGGCCAGGAGGCGATTCCGTCAAGTTTAATGGGGTCCATAGCAATCTGTCCGGGCTGGACGATCATACCCAGGTATTCAACCTCCTTAGTGGCGAAATTACACTTAGAGAGACAAAGACGTAGGTCGAGTTCTTGCATCCGTTGAAGGACGCGCTTGGTTCGTTCGGTGTGGGTGGCGTTGTCGGGGGAGAAGATGAGGAGGTCGTCCATATAGATGATTAACCATCCTTCGGCGATCATATCGCGGAAGGAATCGTTCATGAACCTTTGGAACGTGGCAGGGGAATTACATAGTCCGAAGAACATGACGGTTGGTTCGTATAGTCCTTTGTGAGTAATAAAGGCGGCTTTCCACTGGTGGCCGTCCTTGATGCAGACGTTGTTGTACCTCCAGCAGATGTCGAACTTGGTGAAGACCTTAGTGTCTTTGAGTTTGTCGACGAGGTCAGAGATGAGAGGGAGTGGGTAAGCGTCACGAATGGTGTGTTCATTGACATAGCGATAATCTTGGCATGGACAGAGTTTGCCATCCTTCTTTTTGACGAAGAAGAATGGGGAAGCCTGGGGGGAGTTTGAGGGTCGAATTTTCCCCGAACGAAGGTTTTCTTCGAGGAACTCATCAGTTGCTTTTCGTTCATCAGGTGATAAGGGATAGAGGTTTCCAATTTTTGGAACGAAGGATTCATTGAGGTTGATCTCGTGATCGTAGGGACGTGAGGGGGGAATGTGATCGGTGGAGTCTTCGGAGAAGACTGAGGCGTAGGCTTTGTATTCTTCAGGGAGAACAGGGGGTGGTTTTGCTTTTTCGGCAGCGGCAGCGAGTTCGGTAGAGGAGGTGATCTTCCTGCAAAAAGGGGAACCAAGGGGGGCGAAACGGCAAACTCCACGGATGACTCGGTTGATGGTTCTGTTCTCCTTAGCTCGAAGGATGTAGTCGTGAGGGTCGCTGTAATCCATATAGGATTGGAGACGTTCCTGAGCATCGGGAGTGACATTCGTGTGTCGTGGTGGCTTAAATGGGGTGAGGGAAGGAGGGCGGAAGATGGAATCGTGTCGATGGGAATCGGTGACGTAGGTGGTGTATAAGTCTTTTGACTGGTCACAGGATTCGTCGATGGAGAGGGTTTGGGCTTTCCAATCGATGAAGGGGTTTGTAGAGCGAAGCCAAGAGAGGCCAAGGATGAGGTTTTCCTTGCCGCAAGACATGGCATGAAAGAGAACCTTCTGAGATACTCCTTCGGTGTTCACGTAGAGGGTACAGGTGTAGTGGATTTTGCCATTTTTGTTTGTCGATTAATCGATGTTTCGTACTAAGATAGGGACGTCGAGTTTGGTGGTGGGGAGTCGATGTTTTCATACGAACATCCAGTCGATGCAGGAGATGTCTGCACCGCTGTCTACGAGAGCGCGGATGTCAACGACTTTCATGGTGTGCGATGGTACCACAAGCTGCAGGGGAATTCGCATAGATTTAGCAGATTGTGATACTAATACAGGGGCACACATAGCACTAGGAGATCCTTGCATTGATTGAGGTCTCCTTTTCAAAAATCCCACTTGGTGGTGGGGGTGAAGTGGATTCTTCCAACCATTTCTTCATCGTCGTCACTTTCTACCTCTTCCAGCTTAGGTAGGTCTTCTTTGACGCGCTGGACCTTCTTTTTGGAGGGTTGGGACGCGAAGTTAGGGCAAGCGGCATTGGTATGTCCGGGTTTTCGGCAGCGGAAGCAGAGGCCTTTCTTGATGCAACGCTTGCGTTCTTCTGGGGTAAGCTTCCCTACTTTGACGGCATCTACATCCATGGCATTAGGGTCGCGGGTGGGGGTGGAGGAGGTTTGCTGGAAGGAGGTGACGTTTCTGAGGGGGTTGTGTGATCGGGAGATTATAAGATTCGCGGTGTCCCATTGGAATTGGTATTGGGTGGCATGTTTGTACCAGTCGTCGATGGTGGTGGGGACAGTGTCCATGGAGTAGATTCGGCGAGTAAGAGCGGGAGGGATTCCAGCTCCGAAGTACGAGATCAAAATGTTTGGGTCGACGATCTGGGCTTGTGCGACATTGTTTTGGAAAGAAGCAATGTATTCGGTGAGGGAGGGTTCGAAGGGTCCCCCCTTTTTCTTCTGAACCATCCGCTTGGTGGATAGCCAGGCGATGGCATTGTTGACGGTGTCGTGATGTTTGAAGGCAGCCTGGAAGAGTTTCAGGAAGTCCTTGAAGGTTCCGATGGTGACGTCCCTGTCCTTGTCGATGGAGTTCTGTCAGTAAGTCTGGGCCCAGGTAGCGGCGGATCCCTTGGTCATAAAGGAGAGGGCGAAGGTGACCTTCTTCGCATCCGTGTTGTATACTTCTTTGTTAACCTCCAGATAGAAAGTAACTGAAGAGAGCCAGGGTAAGGCTTTGGTATAAGAGCCATCGAAGTGTTCGGGGGAGGCGATGCGGAGTTCGGTAGGTTTGGACATGGTGGGCGGTGGTTGTTGGACGGGAGTGGAGCTAGGAGGAGTGGGGTCGGGAGGTAGGGAGAGGGCGGTTCGTAAGTGGAGGGAAAGGGACAACGTCTGATCCTCGTCTTCGGGAGAAGGGATGAGGATGTCAGGCTCCGAAGGATTTTCTTCAAGGCTGGAGTGGACAGATGGTTCCGGTGAGGTCTCAACGGGATATGGGGCAGAGGGTTGCCGCCTTAAGCGACGTGGGTCAGGGTTTCTGGGTGGTCGAGAAATGGTGGTGGTTCACAGCGATGGTGACCGTTTAGAAGGAAGCTAGATCTTTTGTTACGCTTGGCCTGGGTAGGGTCGAGCATAGCCTTTGTGGGATGAAGGTAGACGAGGAGTGAGGTCGAGGGATACCGCCGTGGAGATGGCAGTCACAGCTGTCGTTCCTATCGATTGTAGAGACGACTGTGAACACGATCAAGTGAAGTGTCACAAGTCTTAGCGTCCAGTCAAGTGTAGGACAAAGACACGCAGAGGGTTCACCCGGTGAAGGGAAGGTTCAAGGTTGGCTAGATTGACGAAAGTATGAGAGTACAAAGGAGATCTAGCTTAAAGAATATGGGCGGTACAGAAGGGTTTATATAAGTACAGAGAAGTGAAGATGACTAATCGGATGGAACACCATGGAATATGGTGGAATGGAATGAGTAATCCGCAGTAATGAATATGAGTCAGAAATGCTGCGGGTTAGTAATGATTACAGATAATCATGAGTCATCGTGACTGTGGGTGTGTCAGCATGAGTCATGATGACGAAGTGAAAATGAGTCATGAAGGAAGTGATGACTAAGTAGATGGGTTAAGGGTATTATGTCATCACAGAAGAAAAGAAATGGCCTAGGCGTGGTTTGAACGCAGAGACTCTGTAGTCCATAGTGAAAACGAGCAAGAAGGAAAAAGAAAATAGACTGATCGTAACAATCCGGGCCAGTCATAACAAAAGCTCTAGCTTTCCCCTCAGTCACCATCGTTGTGAACTGCTTCCGCCATTCCTCCCAAACCCTACTTGAGACCTGAAGGAAGGAACCCTCCTTCCACCCCACAGAACCCCTTTGCTTCTTCCCCCCACCGAGCCCTAGTTGAAGCAGGGACTACAGAGTAGAGCCGCTGAATGTACGCACTAAGAGAGAAGGGATGAGCATAGTGAACGGGGAACATGTAACGTGCCCTGTAGAGAGGTAGCGACCAGAGATACTTGAGGAGTATTGCTAGGAGTGCTTGGGTAGTGCTGTACTGGTAGGAGGAGCCGGTGAGGCGATGACTTAGCAGTGAGGACTATCAGTATAACTCAGTATATCAAGACTGGGGAGTACTCTATGATACAGGCTTGTATATATACTCTAGGACTACGTGCACAGACCATGCTACTAAGTCCTGCCCTAAGCTACATGTGGATGCCTTGAGGTATGAATGCTATGCACATGAGGCTGATATGCTTGTACCACATGCTACTGGTGTGGTACTCCATCAGTCAGCACATGATGTCACCAGTGATGTTATGGGCCTAGACTCTATATTACGTGACAAGGGCTAGACTGAGTCATGTGACCTCTGATAAGATAAGAAGTCAAGATAAAATAAAGATGGGCATCAAGATAAGATAAGATAGGTGTGCATCTATCAAGGGTGCTTAAGGGAAAGTTAGTGCACCGTTGCAAGGTTCGCAACACTAGTAGCTGCCTCCTCTTGGAGAGAAGGTCAAGCTTCCCCAGAGTCCCCTGAATCCCTTCCTCGCTTATTCAGCGATGAAGACACCGATCCCAATCTGGATCTCACCCTCCCCTCGACCCAAGAACTAGACAATTCCACCAAGCTAGCCCACCAGCTATCCTCGAGTCTTATCCTACCTAGACCACCCACCCCCCCTTCGCCCACCCCAGTCGCTTGCCAACCACCCTTTAGCCTTCCCCCACCCCCACCTTCTCGCATCATGTCCTCATCCAAAGTTGTGGAACTCTGTCTTGCCCAACTTGAGGACTTCAATGGTTCTCAAGATAAAGCAATGCCCTGGATTCGCTCAGTCCAGAGATACCTTGCAATCAACCAAGATACCTACCATTCAGATGAAAGGCAGATTGGATTTGCCCTCTCCTTCATAAAGAAGGGTACTGCCTATGCTTGGGCCGACACCTTCACCTCCAAACGACTTTCTGCTGGTTCCTTGTCCCTTGGGACCTGGAGCGACTTCTTTGACAAATTCAAGAAAACCTTCGAGCACTCCAACTCAGCTGCCAACGCTCTAACCTGGCTATCTTCCTTCCACATGGAAACCAAATGAGATGGGTCATTCTCCCCCTCCCTCGCCTTCTATATCGCCCAGTTCCAAAACCGAGTCGCCATCTCTGGTCTCAAAGAAGAGGCCACCCTCTGTCAATTCTTCTCCACTGGCATTCCTCCCTCCCTCTCCGAATGAGTCTACCTCATGGAGAAAGTCTCCACCACCGTTGCAGACTGGTATACCAATGCCCAGAGACTCAATGACTACCAATGACATGCTGCTATGACCACCAAGCTCCACAGAGAACGAAGCCAGTCTCATGTCTTTGTTCCCCAGACTACAATCCACCCTCCTAGGGAGAAAGACTCTAATGCCATGGATGTAGATGCGGTAAAAATTGCCAAGCTCACCCCTGAGGAAAGGGAGCAATGCTTCAAACTAGGACTTTGCCTTCACTGCAGGAAACCCGGTCACAACGCCTCCTCATGCTCCGCCTTCACCTCCTCCACCCCGCTTGCCTCCTCTCACAAACAAGCTGCCAAAAGGGTTGCTAAAGCCAAAGAAGAGGACATCCCTGCCCTCATAGAGATGGAGCAAGACTCGGACAATGAAAAGGTTGTTGGAAAAACCGCTTTCTCTTGGGATTTTGAAGAAGGAGACCTCGTTTGATGCAAGGCTCTTCTATTCCTACTACTTGTGCCCCTATACTTATATCTAAGTCCTCTAAAGCAATGAAGATCCCTATTTGTCTCATTGTACCATCGCACAACCTTTAAGCCATCGAAACCACCACCCTAGTAAACAGTGGCACAGAAATTTCCTGTGTTGACTGGTCCTTTGTTCGAAGGCATCGACTCCCCAGGACCAAACTGGATACCCCCATCAGGGTATGAAATGTTGACCAATCCATTAACAAGAAAGGCAACATCCTTTTCTCCACCTCCCTCTTCATCGATATCGAAGGAGTCACCCAGAAAGTTCTCTTTCATATCATGGACTGTGGAAATGAAAATATCATCTTGGGACTCCCCTGGCTGAGAACCACAAACTCAACCATCGACTGGGAAGCCCAAACTCTCTCTATCTCAAAGTCCTCTGACGACTCTGCCCATCTATACCACCTCCACACGGCAGATCTCCAATGTCATGACTCCCACTACCAGAAACCACCCCTTCCCCAGAGACTCCCCAGACATGTCAATGTTCATGCCATCCATGACAAAAGGCTCTATGACTATCTGAAGTTTGAAACCAAGAAACAATTTCTCTAGAGGGCCACTGAAAACTGAGTCATCAATCGAATCTTGAGATGTGGATCCAGGTTTATTCCAAAAGGATCTGACCTCATCGCTCGACTTACCACTGCCACCAACCTTGCCATGGAGGCTGAAAAGTCTAAACCCAAAGTCTCTCTCCCCTCCGAGTACTCTGAATTTGAATCTATCTTCTCCGAAGAAGCCTCCTCTCGCCTCCCTCCCCCTAGACCCTATGACCATGTCATTAACCTCGACGAGACCTTCGTCCCCAAGATTGGGAACCTCTACCCTCTCTCTCCTGATGAGCAAAAGGCCACTGAGTCTTGAGAATCTACGGAGTGGAAAGATCCATCCTTCCAAATCCCCCCAAGCATCTTCCTTCTTCTTCATTAAAAAGAAAGATGGAAAGCTTCACCCCTGCCAGGACTATCGTTACCTAAACTCCCATACCCCTCGAGATGCCTACCCCCTGCCTTTGATCTCTGATTTGGTTGATAAGCTCAAAGGAGCTAAAGTCTTCACCAAGTTTGACGTCCGATGGGGATATCACAATGTTCGCATCAAGGAGGGAGATCAATGGAAGGGTGCTTTCATCACCCACAAAGGACTCTATGAACCCACTGTAATGTTCTTCGGAATGAACAACTCCCCTTCTACCTTCCAACGCTTCATGAACAACTCCTTCTGGGATATGATCACTGAAGGATGGTTGGTTATCTACATCGACGACCTCCTTATCTTCTCCCCTGATGATGCCTCCCACACTAAGCACACTTGACAAGTTCTCCAACGTATGCAGGAACTCAACCTCCACCTTTGCCTCGAAAAATGCAAATTCACCACCAAGGAAGTCGAATTTCTTGGGATGATCGTCCGTCCTGGTACCCTAGCGATGGACCCAATCAAACTGGATGGAATAGCCTCCTGGCCAACCCCCTCCAAGGTCAAAGATGTCCGATTGTTCCTTGGCTTTGCCAATTTCTATCAGTGCTTCATTGACCATTACTCTGATATCGCTCGCCCTCTCATAGACCTAACCAAAAAGGACAGACCCTGGGACTGGACTCCAGCCTGCCAATCTGCCTTCAGAAACCAGTCCTTCGCCTCCCTGACCTCTCTGCCTCTGTTGCCATTGCAATGGATGCCTCTCGAGATGCCACTGGTGCCATCCTCCTCCAGACCGATTCCAATGGGGACTGGCACCCTTGCTCTTACCTCTCTCAGTCCCTCATCCCTGCTGAACAAAACTACGACATCTACGATTGAGAACTACTCGCGGTGATTCACGCCCTGCACGCCTGGAAGCATTACCTTTGAGGCTCCCCTTTTCCCACCCAGGTCTTTACTGACCACAAAAACCTCACCTACTTCTGCTCCCCCCAGAACCTTAACCATCGGCAAGCTTGTTGGCTCCTCGATCTAGCGGACTTTGACCTGTGCATGATCCATGTCCCTGGCAAACTCCTTGCAGGACCTGATGCTCTCTCTCGTTGACCTGACAAACTGTCCTCCCTCTCCAAGGATAATGAAGCCGTCACCCTCCTTCCTCCCAACCTCTTTGTCTGCACTTTCAATGTTGCACTTCGCAACTGAATCATCTCTGCTGCCGGTGATGCCACTCTTGTACAGAATGCCCTTCAAAGCCTTGAGGATACCATTCCCCCTGCCTTCCGCTCCTGTCTCTCTGATTGGAAATACTCGGATGGCATTCTCATCTACCAGAACTGAGTCTACCTCCCCACCGCCTCCCTCCAGAAGGACGTCGTCTCTTGAGCCCATGACCACCCCTCTGCAGGTCACCCTGGCTACCTCAAGACTCGCCAACTTGTCTCTGCGGAATACTGGTGGCCAGGCCTTGCTCAATTTATTTGCAAGTATGTTGAAGGCTGCTCCTCCTGCCAACAATGCAAAGCGAACATCCATCCCACCTCCCCCCTTCTTGCCCCCATTAAGTCGACCTTGTTTCGCCCCTTTCAACAAGTCTCCTGCGATCTTATCACTGACCTCCCTTCCTCCTCTGGTTTTGACTCTTTGTTGGTCATGGTAGACCATGGCCTTACAAAGGGGGTGATACTTTGCCCAACCAAGAAAACCGTCACTGCTGAGGGTATTGCCCCCCTCTTTTTCCATAAAGTCTACAAACACTTTGGCCTATATGACAAAATCATCTCCAATCGGGGCACCCAATTCGCCTCCTCCTTCACCAAAGAACTAGGAAAAGTCCTCGGATATGACCTTTTGCTCTCCACCGCTTATCACCCTCAAACCAATGGAGAAACTGAGCAGGTCAATTAGGAAATCAAAATGTATCTTCGAATCTTCTGTGGCAACAACCCTGTCTCATGGGTGGATTGGATCACCCATGCAGAATTTGCCCACAACCACCACCCTCACTCTGTCACTGGAACGTCCCCCTTCTTCCTCATGATGGGCTTCGACCCTCGCCCCCTCCCCACCATCCTCTCTGAAACCAACCTCCCTGCCATAGAAACCCACTTGAAAAACCTAACCGCTGCTTGAGATGAAGCCCTAGCCACTCATGAACTTGCTAGACAGGTCATGAAAATCCACCATGGCAGAGGGTTCAAACCCTTTGCCAAAGGGGATAAGGGCTGGCTAGAAGCCAGGAACCTGAAATGTTCCCTCACCTCTCCTAAATTCGCCCCAAAACAAGAAGGGCCCTTCTCCGTCACCCAGGTCCTATCTCCCCTCACCTATCGATTACGACTCCCCAAAACATGGAACATCCACAACATGTTCCATGCTTCTCTCTTATCACCCTATTGTGAAAACTCCATCCATGGTCCGAACTTCCCAGCTCCACCTCCGGACCTAATAGAAGGCGAAGAAGAATACGAAATACTATGGATCATACATCACAAAGGCCCTGCAAGGAACCACATGTTCCTGATCTGATGGAAAGGGTATATGGCGGAAGAAGACACTTGGATCCCTGAACAGGAGCTGAAACATGCTAAGTCCGCCCTCCTTGCCTATAAAAAGCTTCACCCTTCCATCTTCCCTCTCTAAACCCTTCCCACTGCACCACAAAACCTACAATGTCCTATGTCTCTGCCCCATCCCCTTCTACTGAATCTTCCCTTCTTTCTACAACCCCTCCACTTTCGCTTCCTGCTCCAAGTTCTTCCCCTGATCACTCAAGGAGTGATGTTCCTCTGTCAGATTGTCCAAGCCCGGTGGGACTTGGCACTTCTCTTCCCATTGCCATAACTGATGAAATCCCTATCCTCTGGTGACCCGAGTCCCCTCCTTCCACCCCCTCCCCACACCCTCCTGTCCTTGCGGTAGACATCTCCACCTACGCCATGCGTTTCCGAAATGACAAACCCTCCTCCCCCACCATCCGTTGCCTCAGAGCCTATCTTCAGAACTCAAGGATGCACCACTCCATCTCTGCCCATGTGGACATAGATTCCCCCCTCAACTCCCTCTACCTCACCTTCATCCACTCCTCCCGCCTCCTTCCCATCATAAATGCAATGCTATCTTCCTCTGAAGGTAGCCAAGCCTTCCTGGCATCCCAGGTGTCTGCCTCCCATTGAGCCATTGAGAAACACCTCCTCTCTGCCATGCATCAACTAGGCATGATGGAGTTTGTCAACGACATAGATCGGTTTCTGGCTGAACTGGCCACCTATCCCTCCGTCCCTGCCTCCCTCCTCTCGCCTAAATCCTCCTCCTTCTCCTTCCCTGCAGAGGTTGAAGCGGTCTCTCTGACTGGCCTCCTCGAGGTACCTCCCACCCCCTCTGCATTGTCCTCTCCACTCCTCCCTGCCAAAATTGAGGCTCTCGACTGCATCGAAGCCCTCCACTGCTCCGAGACCATTCCCCCTTCGGAACTGAATCAATACGAGGGAATCGACACTGCCTTCCTCAACCCTAGATTCCCTCCTGCCTCTTCCCCTTCCCCCAGTGTCGAAGAATCTGTCACCATGGACAGCATCAAGCTGGCACCCCTCCGAAGTATGTGAAGTCGCTTTCTTCCCAGAGGACACCCCCTCTTTCCCTCCTCCTGCTTCCAATGCTGACACTTAGAGCATTTTCAGATTGATTGCCCCAACTACCAATGTCCCACCTGTCTTCGAAGGCAACCAGGCCACATTCAAAGGAGCTGTCCTCTACAAAGGCGAACCCCTTGTGTGTCCCCCTTCTCGTCATCTTCCTCCTGTTGCTCCAGAGGTTCGAGATAATCTTCCAGGTCCTCCAACTGCCCTCTCCCTATTCCCCCTCCTCGACCCACTTCTCAAGACAATGTCAGCGATTATGGAGATGACTTCTATGATGAAGTTGCTGAGTCTAACATGATGGGCGAGCCCTGTGGTCATTTCTGACTACTTTGTTCAGGTGAACAGAAGTCTACAAGGGGGGTAATGTTATAACTTGCCCCTATTCTTTTCCTTTCTCTCTTCATTAACGCTTTCCACTATGCCTTCCTCTTGTCTCTAGTTTACTCATTTTACTTTAGTCATCTGCAGTCTTCATGACTCATCCATAACTATGGATTACCAACCTTTCTTACTCATGCTTACTCATTTGCTTTGTCATGATGACTCATTCGACTCGTCATCCGCTTACTGTACTATTACTCATCCGCAGCTTCCTAACTCATCCTTACTGCGGCTGACACACTTCCTTCTGTCATGTTCCATAACATTCCATCTCCTTGTCATATAAGTCCTAGTTACCCAACCCTGTAACCTTAAGCTAGAGCTACTCGATTCTCCCTTGAATCCATCTGCTCCTAAGCCATAACCATAGTCCCTCTGAGCGTGTGCCCCTCACCTTAGTCCTTCGTCGACCCAAGGCCTCCCCCTTTGGTCTCCTTAGCCAAGTCTTGGTGTTTCGCTTCGTGGTGAAGCTCACTAAGTACCCTTAGCCCTTCGTTGTCCTTAGGTCTTTCCCTTCAGACTCCCCAGCCCCAAGTTGTCCTCAGGTGTCTACCTCAGGACTCTTAACCCCTAGCCTCAGTACCTATCGAGTCTTTGACCGACTCTACCTGGGCCAGTCGTAACAATCGCCATAGATCGGAAGCACCCCCCTACAAGATAGGAGATCAAGTGTGGTTGTCTTCTGAACATCTCTCAATGGACTAATCCAGAACCTGTCCAAAACTGAATGATCGGTGGCTCAGGCCGTATCCTATAACCGAGATTAAAAATAAAAATGCTATAACTTTGACGTTGCCAAAAGGAAGCAGAGCTTACCCAATGGTTAATGTTTCAAGGGTCAAACCCTACCTAGAACCACTTGCAGGTCAACCTGTCACATGCCCAGATCCAGTGGTTGTGGATGATGAGGGTACCGCAGAATTCGAAGTAGATTAGGTTGCAAACGGACAATGAAAACTTGAAGTTGGAACTTCAGTTTCATGTCACGTGTAAGCACGTGCAACCAGCAACCTGATCAACACTGCATTGTGGAATTGCCTAGATTCAGTCAAACAATGGACAACTCAGAGGGAGTGCAAGACAATGTTCATTCAAGAACAACGCTGCCACTGCCTTGCTGCCCTCATCGCAATCATTTTGTCACAGGTAGCATACTACTATAGTCTCCTTTTCCTCACCTCCACGACTCCCATCTCCTATCACACATCAATGTTGTAGAATAGAATCATTCGTCCGCTATGCTATGCTGGCGCTGGCGCTTACATAACACATTGTACCTTGTCTGCTATCATGAATAATATCTGCTGCGTCGTCACGTCTCACCCATAAGTTGCACTCGGCGGCATACGACTTTTCAACAATTGATCCTTACTGGTGAAGGATGGATCCTCGAACTCCTCAACGGCCACCCCAATCGGATTCGGACATGTCTCGGTGTCGGGCACGACACATTCAACGATTTACGGCCTGAACATTGTCTTGCACTTCCTCTGAGTTGTTCATTGTTTGACTGAATCCAGGCAATCCCGCAATGCAGTGTTGATCAGGTTGCTGGTCGCACGTGCTTACACGTGACATGAAACTGAAGTTCCAACTTCAAGTTTTCATTGTCTGTTTGCAACCTTATATTGTAGATCGAAGAAAGAAAGGAAGAGGATTCCAATATCTGGTACATTGGAAAGGATATAGAGAAGAAGACCGGACGTGGGAGCCAGCAAAACATCTTACTCATGCACAGGATGCACTCAACACTTTTGATATAAATCATTCAAAATCAATTCAAGTGGTTTACAACTCTGATGAATCTGAAATTGAGTCAATCTTCTCTCTAGAGTACACTGAGGCTTGGCCTAGTGACTCTGAGGATCTGGAATCTCCTCCCTAGAAGGGGGGTAATGTTGCAAATGCTAGTCGTCTCTAGTCCTTTTTCACTTTAGTGCCTTACACACCTATTCCGTTTCTTTCATTTCTTCTAAGTCCAAAGCACCCAAATGTAAACAAGCGCTTAGTCCTTTATCTCTACTTTACCATCACGCATTGCATTATGTAATATTACATCATAGTCTAGACAAACACACATTCAGCGCAAGGCATGCTTCTCTTCCATTTCGCATAGCCTTGCCTCACTTCTGCTGGCAACAACAAAACCTATACAGGAATCACACTAGGTCACCCACTAGGAATCCGACAAGGGAGGGGACTATGTTAGGTCGGGAATCAACCAGAACAGACTGAGGAGTCTGGCTGGTGTTGCATTCAATATATACTATGGTACATATGTTCTACATGAGGCTACATTAGGGGAGGCGTGTGAGAAAGGTTTGTAAGGTAATGACATATCGTGAGAGTCTGTTAACTATATAAGGTTAAATAGGCCATGAGGTTGCAATGAGGAGCACAGGTTATGTGATCCATGAGGCAAGCATGAGGCAAACCAGTGCACCATGCATTGACAATGAGGCAAGGCTATGTGCCATGCCGATGCAATGAGGTATAACATCATATAACATCATGTTTCTAGACCATTGTGACATTATAGGTTCTAGACCTCAATCACATGACTCAATAAGGTAACTGCAAGCGCTAATCTCATCTGATAAGATAAGATAAGATAGACCCGCACCTAGATAAGATAACTTGAGTGCTTAAAACTTAGGTCAAAAATGAGGGTCATAACAACTTCAGCCTCATGGTAAGTGTTGCAAATCTCACTTGACGACCCTCTTATCTTATCTTATCTTATCTTATCACATCTTATCGG
>JBBPMR010000365.1:0-16468 GCA_038090415.1 Rossbeevera mucosa | reverse complement strand
TGGGTAGGCAACACCGTGGAGTCCGCACCATGAAAAGACTCGGGCGCCTCGTTCACATCCGGAGCACGCGGTTCCTCGAGTCCACGGATAGACGCCTGCGAGTACAAACTCTCCTTCTTGGTAACTGGAGAGGCCGTATCGGAAACCTGGGATGCAACCGCCCTGCCCTTCCCATAACCGAGCGAAGACTGTTGCGGATTTGGTTTTCTTGCAGGATCGTGCGAGGCAGGATGAGAAGGGGCGGTAGGGGTGGGATGTGTGAGTTCGTAAGAAGTTCCGCGGACGTCTGTCGAATTGAGTGTCGAGGATATGTTGCTGTGTTCGTATCCCGGCCTCATCGTTGTGGGGGTATACTATGAACCGATAGACGTCGGGCATCAGCGTGATAAATAAGCGAGCGGTATTTTTACACAAAGCGCCCACCTGACAAGCATAGCCGGGAGATGTAGTGATCACCTAGAGAGATCGCAGTGAGTAAACCGGAAGCAAAGGGCGGTGGCGTAGAAAGAGGAAAGGGTATACCACGAAGTAGCACCACGACACCAAGAATAACAGGATGCAAAATACGACCAAAAAGGCGACTGAACGTGCAGAGGGTCTCGGGTTACCGAACAGACTATCAGATCGGGGCGAGTGAAACATACCTCCGGTCACCTGATTGCCTAGAGCGCTGTCGCTCTTTACAATCATGTCTCTGCAGAACCTGGCAGTGTATACGTATGTTGAGTAGCCAACGATGAGGATCGTGAGGCCGACCGCAAGCTTGCGAACTATCCAAGGATGGGGTTTCTTGGCCTCCTGGCGACGCAGACGGACCTCATGTACAAGGCCACAACAAGATTCGTCCTTTGTGGACATGTTCACCTGCTGAGCAGGAGAGGGTTAAATTCGAAGTCCGGGTTGAAATGTCGCGTGGGGGGTGCGATTACATAACGAGCCGGAAGAAAAGGACGAAGAACATCCGGAACAGCCTGCAAAGTACGCACCACGCCGTAGCCACGACCATGTTATTACGTCCCACGCATCACTACATACACTTCGCCATGGAGCCTCGTTGCACCGACGTCCTCCTCATCAGAAAAACCCTCCAAGACGCCCTCTCAGAGACCTTTGGGACCACGTTCGCGGGCACCTACATCGATGTGTTGCACGTGAACGAGTCTGGATCTGAGTCTGTCGTCCGCGTCCGCGTGGAGTACGTCCGAGTCGGGCCCTTACGTACGCCCAACGCTGACACAGATCCAAGTGACGCGGACAGAATTTTGGCCGCTATTGTTGCAGCATCCCGTGCTTCTATCAGGTATTCTGCGGTGCACGAATCTTCATTTCTCCCGTCGCTCGTGTCCGACGGCCTGGGCGCCGCATGATGATAAGCAGTGCACCTCCGATGATGGCGAATCTTGAACGTTGCAACGCTAAGCGATCACCGCATACCATCTATATCGACTTCGCGCGTACAATACAAAAACTACTTTGCCATATAGCGAAGAATCCGTTGCAGGCGGGGGGAGGTATGGTGCACGTGTCGGGAAACCATGGTCTACGTATATATATTTATGCAGCGGCGGAGCACCTTCTTTTTGCCCATTCGACAAAGTCATCGATGATGGTTGGCCAGGCGGCTGTGTTGACGTGTCGCAGTCCGCACAAGCACATGGCAATTATGTACGTACCTTGGTCGTCATGATTATTAAAGTCCCCGTCGAATGAACGGATAAAATCTGGGAGCTGTAATTCATCTCGTCAATAAGGCGGTAGAACTGCAATTGGGCCGTGCCACGGACCATCTGCCAGGTATCTTTGCTAACGGCGACGTCACCTCTCGCTTTCATAAACTCCAGCCACATCTCCGTGTGCTTTCTTGTCCATCTTTGACCCCCGTCCATGTCGACATCTTCGCTAGCATTTTCATTTTCCGGCCTATACCTTAACGCTCCCTTGCCCACACCAAAGAGCAGAAGGGATTTCCAATACTCGAGCGCAGTATCTTTGGCTGTCCACAGAAACACTCAGGGACATCGATGAGCTTGAAAGACGCAACCTACCAAGACTACGCTGGCCCTCGGAACGCGCGAAATTAAAAGTGAAATTGTATACCGTGCGGAAGTACGAGGGATCAGAGCCAAGCTTGGCCTCTAGTCGCGTAAGACCAGCCTTCATCCCATCTATGGTGTCACACCTGTGCAGACACTTGCATCAACTGTCCGCGTTCACCGGAGAATAAGATGTGCGGCTGACCCAACGTTCTTCCAGCCGTCTATCCAGCCTTTCCTGGTCCACTTCCCCAAACTAGGCGACTGGAGCTCGTATGCAAGCGACAAGAGCTTGGGCGTGTCATCCTCTCGGTCGAGCTCTTCCTCATCCTGCTTGAAACCGAGTTCGGTAAAGAACTGCACGGTGCCCTGCGTGGAGATGATATCCCCGCCTGGATCTACATGCAAGGATTTATTTGTCCCTGGACATCTGCTCGGAGGTGATCGGAGCGCTGTCACGCTTACCTTTATATTGTTCGAAAAGCGTGGTGAGCTTGCTTGTCGAGACGGCAGCCCGACCTGGACTGCTATCGTGGAAGAAGGCGTCCACGGCGGCATCCATTCGCTTGTATTTATCCAGGTAGCGCCTGGCCTCCTTGATCCTATCCAAGAGATCACGGGGGCGAACAGATGGGGGCGATAGGGCTGCTCACGATGCGCCAGTGATGCTACAAAACTCAACATAGACATCCTTGCCTGGTCTCGACTGGGCGGTGTGAGGAACCTGGCGGAGATCTGTGAGGATGTACTGACCATGTTGACGTGCTCGCTAACCTGGGACGACTCGACGGTCACCGTAGGCGATCACCCGGCGAGCCCGGGGCGATAAGCGGACGACTCCGAGCCGCTAACATCCCCAGATCACGTGCGGGGAGTGGGTTATTAGGGTTAGCGCGTGTCTCCACTTCAAGTTCCGTTGGCTGCTTGCAAGGGTCGTCCACTCGTGGTGAAGCACAGTACTATTGCGATCACGACGGACTTCCATTTTCATTTTGCAGCGCGCGACTCGCAGCCGATGGATGGTCAATTTCATTGTGGCGGTCTTGCAATCTCGCCCCAATCAGGTATGATTGTGGTCGTCATTGACTTGTCTCTCTCTCCTCGTCCTCGATGTTCGCTGCATGATGGGGTCGCTGGTCAGATATCATGATCGATGACGGATGGAGTTCTACCCTCCCACGCTGTGTCATTCTTCTCGACGCAGCCAGCATCGCCATGATATGATGGTTGATCGTAAATTTCAACACGTCCCATTTCCTCTCTCCATCCAGTGCCTATTTCATTATTCGACCCTGTCCTTGTTCACGTTGGTTGGCTGTGAGGTCCCCGTCATCGCTTTTACCATTTGGGGATCATGACCTCTTGCTATATCGGTTCATACGGTACATATGCGCCCAGAAAACTCATGTCCTATCGACCAACCAGCGCTGGGCCGAACTCCTGCGAAATGAAAAGATGCCTTGTATTGATCGCCTAGCGTGTTCTTCAACCCGGAGCTCTGTGGCCAACCTCTGCTTAACAACTTCCATTCTCTATCAACCCCTTTCGGAATTCATAATGATGGCATCGGGGGACGACGTGATCATGAAATTTGACATGCGCACTGTGTGTGCAAAACCCATCGATGGTATGACGTGCCAACTCGTACCTACTTACGACGTCAAAGCGGGAGAAAACCCAACGAGTTTGCGCCCACGATTCTGGGACACTTCCAGTTTCGACCCAGGAGATAATACACTCGCACTGTATCTGATCATTTCGTATTTCACCTTGCCTGCATTTCAGCGGGACGCTTTAGATGGATGCGCCACCTGACATATGTTTGTTTCGACAGTCCCACGTCATCTCTATATATGTTCCCTTTTTTTTCTTATCTCCCTATGATTCCGCGCCGCATCGCAAGTTCGGATCTAGTCGATAATTTAATTGATATGGATGCGATGATGTTCGGAACCTGAGCGCCTTCGAGCCCCCCTCCTCTCTCCTGAGGTCCAGACTCCAGATTATGGCTTGATGTCAGCTTGACCACATTCGGATCCGTCCTAGATAGGACCATCGGATCTCGTTATATTTGACACAATCAAGGATGGCTCAGCTGAGTTTTCCATCCTTCCCTTCCCCCTCCCCACCCACTCGCATCCGTTTCGAGCGGGACCACTCGAACCATATGAATGTATTCCAAATTCCAGTCACCGGACGCGGAACCGAATTAAATTATATCCTATATCGGCTGTTCAATTCATGGGTCCATATTACTTTCGGAATCGTCTTCTGGCTGCTGTGCGTCCCCCCCCTTTTTTTTTTCTCTGCCTTCCGTTTGAACTACAAGGCACAAGCTCAGCTCAGCGATGATGGCAAAATGAAAATCGAAAAAAGGGGGGCGATGTGGGAACTCCTCGGGTACAATCCCCTTATGCACCGGACTGTTGGAACCGGCCCGAAGTTACGCAAAACCTCTTTTCGCCTAAAACACGCAGCGGATAGAGCTTGAGAGTCTGATTCTATCAAGTGAGGTGCCGAGACTGCAATGAACGGAGACGTTACCACGACCACACGACTTCTCGAACGTTCCTGGAGCCTGTCAAACGCAAAGAAATTCTCATGACATTCCGTCATCGGGCCACTTGTCAAAGAGATAAAAAAGAAGAGGGGAAAAACTAGGGAAAACCGAGAGATATGCATACGTATATCAGTGATCGATATCGTCATTTGTTGACGTTATGTGCACACGCTTGTTTACTTGATGCTCTATTCTCTCGCTTTTTCCTCCTCTCTCTTCGCGGAGGTATTAGAAGGCTGGATTGTTCCATCGGCATCGAAAAGGATGGGAGGAATGGCGGGCCGCGACAGTGCCCCATGTGTTCAACCCAAGTTTGAACGACCGTGTCCAAGCGAACGAATCAGATGGTCCTGCGACAAAAGATGAAGCGCACCTTTCCGAAGGGCAAGGAAGGAGGGAACACCAGACTGGAAACGGCAAACTACTGATCGCGAGACAGGGTAGTAATGTCTTGTAAAGAAATTTTGAAGCGCGATGGCGAAATGATTTTGACAATTGGTTCCAAGTAAGCGCCTGAGATTCAAGAAGCTTTTACTTTTCCCGAGGATGCAGGGAATGTGCGGGTCTCGGACGAAGTAGCTGATTCGATCATGCCATGCCATGCACGCCAGGCTGACATCCTGAAATCCGTTGAATTTTTATATCCAATTATTGTGTGAGATAACCTGAAACTGTTCCGCTTTGGAGTTGGGTTTTCCCTTGTTGCCCCATATGAGTCTAGGGCTCTAGCTAGAGTCTCTCTCGCTCCCCCGGTTCCGCCGCGCTCCCTCCAATTCGATTTTTCACCCCCCTTCGCTCGGCTGCACAGTGAATGGGTTCAATTCGCGAACCCACGTTGGTTACCATGCCATGCCACAATGCCACAAAGTGCGAAGCGTCCTCACGGCGTGTAAACCTCCCGTCACTTTCGAACAGGCACGCAAAAAAGGTAGAAGTGCCGAGTCGCGTCGCTATGTTTTGTGAGAGCAACGGCACATTCCGCGGAACGGGCCACTGGGCAGAAAAGAGAAACAAGTCGCAAGGTAAAAGGGATAAGAAAAGAGCCCTCTCCGCCAATTTTGCAAGGCACCGACGCGGATAAGCCGAGGTAACGGGACTTGCCGGATCTCGATCGTGATCAGACATATCTTGTCACAAGGAAAATGGCAAGATTTAAAATATAATTTATTTTTCTAGTCTTGCATTGGGGGTGCCTCCGTTTCCGTTTCCACAATAACCGACAGGGTAGCGCGTGGAACGCTGAACTCGTTATCATCACCTCGTCAGTCGTGAGGGAAAACAATAATAAGTATATATGGTGGGTGCCTGCCTAGTGGGTTCGTGACAGTGGTTAAGTTACAGCACAATATGTCAAGTGATGGGCACAGAAAAATACAACGCATGATGGATAGCAGTTACGATGGCGAGATAACGGGGTTGGTATATATAAGTGGTATCAATGCGACGACGGCGGGTGGATATACTTTGAGGAGGGATCAGCCGCGGGCGTGGCGTATGGTAGAATGGGAACTCACAGGATTACGTTCGAACAATAACGCGCCGTGTGTGCTTTCCGGCACGTCGGCGGTCAGCATATGGCGTAGGTCGACGCCAAGCTTCGTCCGTGTCATCTCGGTAATCGTCCGGGGCCTGAAACTCCATTTTTGAGTGTGGATCGTGAGGCGGTGTACGTAAAGGCATTCCGCTCTGATGTGATGCTGGTGTGTGGAGATTGAGGGGGAGTTGAGGTGGCTGTCCATGGGGAGAACCAGGGAATATGGAAGGGGATTGCGCAGGGGCCGGTATTGCGCGAGATTGGCGAGGCGGTTTGGAATGAGGATAAGGAACCGCGGGAGAGTCGACAGGTGATTGATGGGTCGGATGTGGAGGGAGCTGTGGCCATGTCCGCGGGGGGCCGCCGTGTGCAGAGGCATCTCTGCTTTTTGCGCTCTGCAGGGCATCATCCGAGGACGGAGGTGGAACGTCTATTTCCACACGGACACGGACTATTTCTTTGCCCGCCTGGGCGAAGAAGGCACGCTCCTGGCGCTGGAAGAAGCCGCTGGTGGGGCCGGGGCGCATCTCGGGGAAGTTGGCGGGGGACGCAGGGGGAAAGAGGGCCATGAGCTCGTGACCGGTTGGGGGTGCAGGGTACTTGCGGGAGGCAGGACTGCCATCCTGGGAGAGGTTGAGGTCTGGGGTGTGTAGGATCAGCGGAGAGGGAGGGGATGTGGAGGATACGAGCGTCACCTCGCAGCGAGCTCGGGGAGAGGGGCCGCCTGTGGGAGGGGAGATGTGGCTTTGATGGGGGACTGCGGTCTGCTGCGGTAGTGGAGGTGGAGGAGGAGGAGGGGGAGGGGGAGTGGGTGGTGACTGGACGGAGATGGAAGGAGGACATGGGAGTGATTGAGAGGAGGGGAAGGTGAGGGGATTATAAGTCACGGATCGACAGAGAGAGGGCGGGGAAACCTGATTTAGAAAATAAAGGGAGGTATTTAACGACGTTCATAACTTGAAGAGACGGAATCGATTGGATTGTCTCCGGACCGCTTTGTAGTAGAACTGCGCTGCCACGAGGTCCCCACTAAGCGAGCGGGTCGTGCCAGCGCGCGCACGTCTTCCGTTGACTCATCGAAACGCAGCAGAATTCTGTGCGCCAGATCAGGCTAGATCTCACTCTCATTTCCTTCTTGATTTACCGATAGCTGTAATTCAATAGAACAGATTCATCATCCTGCGTGCACAGGTCCCAGAGTCTGATGCCGGTCATCGCCCGCATCAACTTCGCTGGTTCTTCCGGCGTTCCCTTCGCCGTCGGTAACTTTATGCCCCAATCGGCCCTCCACCGTCCAGCTGGGCGTCTCATCCTCCTCCTCCTCCCACTCGTGACCACTAAATATTGTCCGCTTTTGTGTGTTTCGACCCGACGGCCTTGTCGGACTTTTTTTCTCCTGCGCAGCCAAGTCGGCCCTCTTGTACGACGTGTCAGTGGAAAATCTCCCAGAAACCATCGTCATGTGTTTACTGCCGCATCTGGCAGATCTCGGTTTGAATCTCAATCCGTCCCTCTCACCCTGGGACAGCTCCTGTCACATCAATTGCGAGTCGGTTGGCATCCCCTTTACGACCATGCCACCTACGTTATGCAGCATTATTCATTTAATTCACCACGCTTTTCATGTCACCAATCCATCACTCACTTGTACGACATCCTCCTTAGTCCCGTCCGTCCCTTTTCTCGTGTGAACCTTCTCCCCGCGTCTCAGCCATCATCCGCCACTAGGCTGGGAATGGTTGGGCTCTTTCGTTTCCCTGCCGTACACTCTCAATGAGCGTCTGCCAACCGCTTTTTTTAACGGCCTCGTTCGATTAGGCAACTATTGAGAGATGACGCTGTTCTCAAGCCCGCGCCGTAGATTTGACATCATGCTCTCCATTTTCCATCATATGGAGGCTATCACCCGCACGAGCTCGCAGTCGGCGTTCTCGTGTCAAAGGAGTCTAGATAGATACAACGCCGATGAGATCCGATTCCACCATGTCACCAGGTACCTGCCATGACGTATCCTGATGAGAAAGAGTCTCTGCGAGCCTCGATTATTACGTGCCTGCTCGTCTGAGTCTCAGAACTCCTCTTGCGACTTGAACAAAGCAGGAATAGACTGTCTGGGAATCGATGACCTAATCGTATCACCAGCTCTGGACCACCACCATACCTGTTACAAACAAAACCCCATAAGTCTACCATGATCGAGAAGACTCTCAGCAAGGGAACCCTCAATCTGCGATTTATGCAAAACGCCCAGCGGGCACAACAATTCCCCCAGGTCGAACCAACACAGGCACACATCAAAGACGACACGGAGTGGGAAGTGCCGCCCGAGATTAGAGAATCATGGGGGCAAAGTGCTTATCGTGGCGAGAAGGCGTGAGTTGGCGTTCGAGCTCTGTTTGCGTGCTGAACAATGTCCATTTATGATCCTCACCTTTTTTTCCCCGGGACTTGTGTGGTATTCAGTGTTACTTATGAAACGTCCTACCTTCCATTTCTCTTCCCTTCCTTTCATGATACCCCTGCCACAGACGGGCCGTCGTCATCTTTATCTACTTCAGACACATTGCGTCCACGAGGTCGGCGAGTTTTTAACAAACGGGGCGAGGAAGTTACCCAGCAGGTCTGCGGTTCGCTTTACATCACATGATCACCGAGTTAACCATCATGGCCACGTTGTCAGGCCTCGCGTTCGACGGCAACAGACGCCGCACCTTCAGAGGCAGCAGACCAACAGGCAACCGCACAGACAAAAAAGAGCCGATTACACTCCATATCGTCTACGGGTGTGGGTTCTCTCACAGCCAGACAGTCAAGAAAGTCTGCCAAAGATCCTTCCAAGGATGCCAGAAGCGTCATCTTTGACATGACGGGTGTTGGAACGGACTTGCGACAATCATCTACCCAAGGAACGGCTGCGTTCTTACGGCCGTCAGGCGTTGACGGGCCGGCAGATCCGGCCACAACTCGCCGTTCTACCAAGATGGCACTCGAGTCATCCTTAGACGTCAACGATTCTTCTAAACCCAAGGCAAAAAGGTCTCGCACGCCAGGGGAAGCAGATAAACCAAAGAAGAAGACGAAGCCAACATTGATCGAGTAATCGAAACGAAGCCCCACAAGTGGGTTCGTTCGGGTTGCCGAGGGGCCTACATGGATGTTCATCATACATACCGATCTGTGAAGAGACCAACAGATCGCGTATAACGTTGCGTATCGTACGTCTTTGCGTGGTTCCCTCGCATCTCCTATTGTACATTTGTCTCGGGAGTTCCATTACAGCATGCGTGTGGCCCGAAATGGTGACTGCTTGCGCACTCGCAGGATTCTGCATGTCATTATTTTGATATGATTAAAGCGCTTATGAAACTTTATCGGTGCGTCCGTTGATGGCGTTGATCCCGGCGTGCCGCACTTTTTCCTCATATCATCTCACCCCGTCAAATGTGAAAAAGAAGGTTTGTGCCTTTGATAACCCTGCCCTGCGGCAATCGTTTTGTTTTTCTGTTCTCGATAGAAGTTTCTTTTTCTTCATGGAATGGTGGCCACGTCATACTTACTCTCTTTTTTTTCGTGTGGATGTCCGCAGGCGGCCGCATTGCGGACATACAATATGAACATATCTCCTTCCCTGCTTGTCGCACGCCTATCCCGCTTCACCCGCACGGTGTTGGCTTGTCGATGCTATTCAGGCCGGCGCTATGTCTTATCGCTTGGACCAAGGAAGATCCTTGCAAACACCCACCCTGCAAAGCAGGTCTGCCTCACTTTCCAAAATTAGGATGGTCTCGCTGGCACGTTCGTCTTGGAGCCTTACCGCGATTGCTCAGCGCCGGAGCCGTTTCGTACTTGATCCCTACTTATCTGACGATTTTCTGTGGCAAAGTTTCCCTTTGGACCCACATACTTGCCGTAAAACGTTGAACGTTGACGAGAGAACGGTGGGATGGATTGCATCATGGCCTTTTTCAGGGGATCGGGAAATCCTAGACCCACACGGTTTTAAAACCAAAACGAAACATTCTGCTCTGATCAGGATGGGAGCGCTAGTTTGCGATAACCCACGCTTGCCACCACAGAACAAAAAAGGGAAGCCTTCGTCGTTCGTTTTACCAAACGTGTGACATTGCATTCAATTGCTGTGGCGATAACTCTGTGTACTTCCACATGTGCAAATTTTTTCCATCTGTTCTTTATCAGGGGTTAATAGCGGCGTCGTAAAGTCAGAGAGGGCAGAAGGTGCTGTGGCCCACGGGGAGAAGGCATTCAGGGTCGCGGGTTTACGGCCATCCTCGTGGGCACACAAGGCTTGAGTGAGTTCCGGTTTGCTTACATATGGGCGCAAGACGAGCCATGACATCACGAGTCCCGTCCCGCGATGGCTCGATATTTATTATTATTTGCATCGTGGAGGGAAAGTGTCAGAGTCTTATCGAAATGTGGCGCCCATCGTTGTTTCACCGAGCATTCCAAGCCGTCGCTTGCAAAAAGCAGCCCTGCAAAGAAGCGCAGATGACGGAGAGAGGAGGAGCGAAGGAGGAGCAGAAGGAGGGGACGAAGAGGGGACGAACGGAAAGCGAAGGAGGAGACGAAGGTGGAGGTGAGGGGGGATGCGGGGTTCGCGACGGTGGTACTAGTACCACTCGACGTCACCGCGGTGATTGATGCCCATCCCAGTCTTTTGGGGGGGCTTTTCCTGTTCTTCTTCCTCCCTCCTTCTCCTCCTTATCCTTGTGCTTCTAGCCTTCTATTCTTTTCTTCTTCTTTGACCCCTCGGTCCGGTCGATCGTCCGGTAATGAATGCTGGGTGTGTGCGCTTGACGGGCCGGCGGAAGTAAGTGCTGTATTTCGTCTTATCCCAGTAGGTCCGAGTGGCCGAGAGGTTGATCATCACCTACGACCACATGTACCATGCCGTTTGTGTTTGTTTGCCCTTCCTTGCCTTACTATGGTCGTTGGCCTCGTGGCACAGATTGACGTCATTATTTCACGTTTTAATGTTGCCAGTGCAGGATCCGAGCACAAAGGTGGAAAGAACTCGACGTGCAAACGTTTTCCTTTTCTTCTCTCCCCTCTCTTAGAAAACCTGAATCATCAATGGCCTATTCATCAGCATTCTTTTTTTGTTTGTTACTAACCCCCCACAGCGAGCTTGACGCACAGCCCTGAGTCACTATTCAAGGTTTAGGTGATGATGAAACCACGTACGAGAGCATGCAATAATGTAGTAGCAAAAATAATAATCCATTTAGACAGGGGTTTCCGGAAAGGGAACCAAATGTATGGACCGAAGTCCTTCTGTAATGCATGCCTTCCACGTCCCTATGTACGGCACTGCTCACGTACCCACGTACGACCTGCATGATAGTTTCATTTGCCAAATGCCGAGAGAAAACACGATAAGGCTCTCATGAACGCTTTCAAAGGCAAGATAAGCAATGAATTTTGCAAGGCAAAGGTTCGGAAGGCATCAGGAACGCGCAGAAGCACGTATCGTCATCGTGGTCCACATGGGGCGCCACTGTGACGTCCTCAATGCACATTCGACTCGGAGCTCTAATAAGTCCTCCATAAGTTCAAACTGGGCCAGTGACACATGCCGCATGGATATCGAAATAACAGTTATAAAATCCGAGCAGGAGAAGAAAAAATAACGTCAATGTCGTAAATGGAACGTCAGTTGATTTGAATGCAAAGTTCATAAAGATAATCAGCGTTCGATCCGTTCTGATTGGATCTCGTGATCGCATGAAAAGCCGTCCTAAAAAAAAGAAAAAGCCATCGGTGGCGGAAGCGAGCAAAGCGTCCTGATCCAAATATGACCCATTTTCTGCTGTTATTTTTCCTCTCCTCTTAGACAGTGTCCACCCTGCAAAGCGAGATCCGAACGCACCAAGCGTTATTGGCATCATTCATCCTCATCCTCTATCTTCGGGAGGCTCCCCTTGCTTGCCGCGGTGTAGTAATACCGGTCGCACGATGAACCGGCGGTGCCCCCACGGTCCCGACGTGGGCCAGGCAAGAGTTCTCCCCGCTCATTCACCCACACACCGGCCCCGCTCGTGCCTCCGCTGGAGAACGAGAAGTAGGCCGTGCTGGGAGACCCCTCCCTGCTCATCGTCGTCATGCCCATCGAAGCTGTCCCGAGCGAGGACCTGCAACCCAAGTCCGCGAACCGTACCGAGGAGGGCGTCCTGCTCGAACCTGATCGCACTGAATGCCCGAGTGCCACAGAACCCATAGGCCCTGAGAGCATGCTCACGGCTTCCCTCGATCCGAGGGACTCGATGGTCGCCATGCGGCGCACGAAGCCGCCCATCATAGCAACATACTCCTCTTCCTCTTCTTCGCCACTGCTGCTCCCCTCGTACATGTACTCGTCCAGATCACCCTCCGGCCTTGAGTGGGAAGACCGCGGGTCGTCGGGAAACACCGGTCCGCTCGGGGTCGTATGTCGCGGCGAATGTCCGTGTGAGAACCCGCCACGCCGGTCCACGGCCTCACGTGATAGCGACGCGGACGCGGACGACAACGTGCAGGGATATCCACTCTGTTCTTGAGGGTTGTATATGTCCAGATAAGGATAAGTAGGTCCAGAGACGCCATAACCATAAGAATACACGAGGTCGCTGTCGTCTGGGTGCTTTTCTTTTTCCTTGCTGGATTCGCCATCGTCACACGTAGACAGCGGACCTACGCCGTGTGCGGTCTCTTGGGACATCGTCTTCTTGCCATCCAGGTGGGTAACGGTGCCACGATGCCCGCTAGGCCTCCAGGGCGCGCAAGATCGGATCTCAGATGAGTCACAGGGGCTTGTCAAACCTGTGTTCCTCTCTAAACACGAGGACATTTCCGATGGCACGGTGTCCGACGCCAGTTGAGTGACCGAAATACGACTCGTCCGTCGGAGCATCTGAGACGCCGAAGATGCGGTTATGACCACGTTGACAGGTTGTGTCAGGGAGGACGGCGTCTCAGTGCCACACTGTGTATGCGATGATTTGGTCGCAGAGGTAGAAGTCGAAGTTCTGCGAGATGTGGGTGGGGAGATCCTCGGAGGTGAAATGTCCCGGTGTTGCTGCTTGGAAAAGGTGGTGGAATGGGAATGGGATCGCGAATGACCTGTGCAAGAAGTGGAAGGTGCGAGGGTACTCATCGAGTTTGACTTGAGCAACGTGACGGTGGAATGGTTGCTGAGCGTGTGGCTTGAATCTTCCGATCGTGTCGGCTTGAACATCGACTTCGACAGGTGATCGAACGGAGATGAAGTCGAAACAGGTGAGACGTAGTCGGGATCGGATGGAAAGTATGAATATTTGGGACTGTTCGCCTCGGAAGTAGGGTGTCGCGTCCCATAAAATGAACGGAGAGTGTAGACGAATGAGAGCTGAGACCCCAAAAAAATGCTCAGTGATTTTTTTTCCAAATAAGTGCTACTTGCAAACTCACTGCCAGTATCGACGTCACGACAAGTCGTAGTGCAGCCGCAGCTATCCATGCGGCAAATGGTACTGCGTGACACGGAGTGGTTGCAGCACTGGCAGCTGGTGTATACCATGATATGTCCAGATCCCAATTGCACAAGCGATCGGGATGCCATATCAAGACAAGAATGAGATTCATCATGGCACTCGCATACAGTAGAAACAGGTAGCCTGCTCGAAAGAGGGACCTCACGCTCCGCCAAGTGCGAGGGTGGCCTTGTTGAGGCAATAATGGCATCAACACGGATGTGATCACCAAGCCGAGCGCAAGCGCAGACATGACGCCGAGGACGAGACTGCAAATGCGCCCGGGGCCGTCCAAACCATCTGCGACTGCGAGGAAGTAACGAATGGTGGTGTACGTTCCCCAGATACCTGAGGACATTCACACATTACGATAGTACGCGAATAGCAATCGGCATACCGAAGAGAAGTTCGAACGTAGTGTTTACTGCATTCAAACGGCGAAGTTTCATCTTTGTTTGATAGCCTTCCTCATTCTTTTGTTCCGCAGTGGTGATCGGGTCACCGAGAAGGTTGAGACCGAGATCCCAACCCGACGTCGGGCCATCGGGATGAGTCGGTTGACGCTGAATGAGGTCTTGATAGGCTGTGGACGCAAATAAGTGGTACGCCGGACTGCCGTCACGTTCGGGCGCAGGGCGGAGAAAGGGAGTAGCTGAGCGCAATGGAAGATCAGAGTTTTTCTCGTTGGTAAAGAACGCATGGTGTAGGTGAAGGGCGGCCATGGTTTAAAAGTGAAGGTGGTAACAAGAAAAACCTAAAGAGGAACACGTGAAAGATTGTGACTTGAACAAAAGAATGGACGTGGTGGGCGGACACTAGGATGAAAAAACGAACCCTGTTCGTTGTTCATAAACACACCAGGTTCGCTTTACCCGTATGTTGGCTTCGCGCGTTGTCTCTGCAGGGTCAACATCACGTACGCGCGTTTGAATTGAATCGCTGCTGGTCAATATTCAATGCCACAATCCACACAGAAATTGACTAACCTTTGGCTGGAGGATTAACGAAGGGAATCCGAATACAACCAACACGTCGGCTTTTTTGTTTCATACAAAAGCCATCCAAGGTTCCGCCAAGCGTTTCTCTGCCTTCTAGTTCAATTTCACAAACGAACCAATCAGAATGCAGGAATGATGATCACATCACGTAACTCGCGCTGAAATAAATATCAAGTCTACCAGGTTGGGTGTAAAGTGCAAACTGAACGTAATGAAATCTATCCTCTTTCTGACCCCGCTTCCGTCACTCACGACACGGCTGCCTTCACCCTGTGAAGCTCTTCCCTGCTCAGGTCGAATTGGTTGTGTGGTTGTGAGACATCGCCGAGCATGGTACGTAGGCTATCCTTCTGCTTATCCGAAAATTTGCCGCCACAAAGGACAGAATACGTGTGAAGCAATCTACACATAAAAATGTTAATGAATTAGTACGCTCAACAAGTACTGGGGTTGACCTCATAATGTTTTCTTGGAACTCGACATCTCTTTCATTCTCGCCGTCCGCGCCGAAAGGGACTGGATCTACCAGTGCAGATATGAGTGCGTCCAACAGCGAGGAGTTATCCGGTCCAGAATCCTTCTGTAGTGCTGCCATAGTTGTGGGAAACGTTGATACAGACGCTGGATCCGACAGCATGGATGCGTGGGAATTGGGATGTACTGTTGGTGCATTTCCAGCCGGAATATGCACACTCGCAGGTGTACTTGACGTCTCCCCAGACGCGGGAGTCAGCAAGGTATTGATGAGGAAAGCAGTCTTGCGCCGCAGTATGATGTCCGAATCTGTCAAGACGCAATCAAGATGACACGGAGCTTGACGAGATGCCGAACCGACGTACCGTCGAGAGAATTACGCAGAATATTCCAGCCTTGCAACTCTGTGAACTTTTTGACAGCAGCAGCATTGTGCTTCAATAGACCTGACAGTGCGTACATGGCTTTCGAACGGGTAGCAGCGGAGTTGGACGAAGGTGATAAGCATCCAAGGATGGTAGGAATCGGATCCAGGGATAAATACTTGTCATGCAGTAAGTTTCACTGGTATATTGACAAAATTGATTTAACTAGTCTCACCGCCAGTTGAGCAGCTGGGTTGTTCTGCAGGGCCGTTCCTATTACCCATAGAGTTTGTAATCTCAAACCATCGGCGGTAGCGGGCAGACCGACAAGGCTATGAAGAGGTTCCCACATCCTCAACTTTTGGAGATCTGCAATATAATAAGTACCACATGTGATCGGGGATAAACTAACGGACCGTTTGCATTATCGATACTCTCCACGAGCTGTCGGGTGGTCAACACGTCAGTTCAATCGGAACAGGGGTGACATACCATCTCCAGGTCGTCCATTGCTGATATTCGCTGATCTTCGTCTTTAGAGTCATCGAGAGTAACTTCGAGAGCCTCTTTCATCAGCTGTGCATCTGGTTTCCCGAGGATGTGATCGATGATTGACGGGTCGAGTTCCTTTCTCTCGGATACAACTGCAGCGTCTCCTGGAGTTGAGTGTTCAATGCCCCATCGTAGAAGAGACTCCATTTTGCGATTTTCCTAGTCAGACACTGTTAATAATTCGAGAATCATCTACCTCTGTCTAGCCGAGCGGAGATTGACGGGGCTTAAATAGTTTATTTTCTTCCGTCCATGTCGAGGTGAGTTTCTTTCACTATTTGGCTTGTTCCTAGTGATGATTACCATCTACCATACGTTTTACCACATTCCGAACACTCTATGTGGACAAACCCTTGATTTCAGCCTTGTCTGATCCATCTGCCATAACCGTTTGCTTTGCCATATACTAATTACTGTTTTGCAGGCAAAAAGGTGTGCATTTAT
>JBBPMR010000364.1:0-23598 GCA_038090415.1 Rossbeevera mucosa | reverse complement strand
GATTCATATGCTACTGGTTATTCTTTGTTTCAGCTTACTCATAAGCTGATCTTTATCTTTTATCTAGAGAGTTAAATCTTTGACCTATTATTCTCTCTTTATCCATACTATACACATAGATAAATAGTATTCATGTAGTATATAAGGGCTCGAAGATAGCCCTGATAAATACAAGCTGTTCTACAGTTATATTTCTACCTGCTTCAATAAGCAATCTCCTCAAATTCCTGGTGAGTTCTCCACTGAGTCTTTCCCTCGTTGCATACTGCGCCCAGAGAGATTCCCAAATCTCTTTACCACGCACCCTTTACTAACTCGTCAACCAATGCTTCACGTCACGATTTCTAGTGTCATGGGCATCTTCCACAATGTAAGCTTCTGCTTGTAGTCGGATGGTGCTGGAACATGGTGCATCAGTACCACTCATCAACACAAAGTTAGTGTCTTCGTGCATCCCCATTCTACCAGATGAGACAGATGAAGCCCAAGTCCGATTTTTTTTTGGCATACCGTGACTGTCTTTGAATCCAGTACATTTTATTTGGTTGTATCGGATCGGAGTGTACTGCCACATTTTATCAGCTCACCATGGCCCAGAAATAAGGCCTAATATTATCTGCCCTTACGCTCGTCGTGCAGGACACAATGTCTATGGACCTTACAGGATCAAGTTCGGCTTTTGATTGCACTACATTGGGTGCAACGCCAATGATTCGAAGTAGAGAATCAAAGCAGAAGCTGAAATTAGCTTATGATTTCAACCCCTAATTTGCTGATGTTTTGATCACGAACCCCCTCTTAATAGGCCAAATGCATAAATATACAGCGTGCTGGGAATATTCGTGGGGATTCAAGCGAGCTCTGCAAACCCGACTTGTGATTTACCGTAATCGAACACGGTGTATACGCTCCCCAGGAAAGGCATCCCAATGCTCCAATATCCTAGGTCATATCATAGTCAGACGAGTAAAGAATAAGACTTCAGGAAGTAATAGATTATGGAATCTCACCAGTATTCGCGCGCCGAGCGACAATGGCACAGAAACAGTGGGAAGAACCCTCCATAATCGGTCGAATGTTGAACATGTCAGGAAGGATTTCAAACGTCGTGCCACCGAAGGTAAGGCTAACTGTTGGGAGGGAGTCGCACGGCACTGCATGATGTAGATAAGAAAAAGGCACCAAACGCAAGTGGAACTCACAGTAGTAGAAACCATATCCATTATGTTCTAAGACCTGACCACCAAGGGGTCTATACAAGTCTGAAACCCGCTTCCAATCCCCAAAGATGAAGCTTGCACCAGTGTCGAAAATAACAACCACATTTTGAAGGGCTTGAAAATTATTAACACGAATATCATCCATGACCACCTGCCAGAATCCCTGGATGAACGTCAATCATCAGCAACTTGCATTCCCAGCTATCATTTTAACTCACTCTCTTTGTTACGCGTGTGTATTCGATGTTGCCTTTATACAACATATTGTTTGCTCCACCGATGTACATCTCAGCCCCAGAAGAAGAGAGTTTGAATGAGACTGTCGGATTTACTACCACATTTTGACTGACAAGTGATTGAAAGAGCGGAGAGGCGCTAAATTGCGAGACAGAAGGGAAAGCCAATCCCAACAAACCGTCTGCATGATCTCTGAAAGTACGACGAGAGGTATATGATGTTGCAGAACCAAATGTCTGATCGTCTGCCTGGATTAGTGTCAGAATTCAATGGTCACACCCTATGATAGGGGACATAAAACATACAGTGAATCCAGCGATGGTTACATTGTCAATATATTTATGACCTGTGACCCTGGTCTTATCTGTATATGTAAGCTGAAATGTCCCCTCGGGCCACGTCTTGGCTGTCTTAGCAGATATGGATAATTTGGGATCCCATAGGTCGCGGTCTGCGGAAATCCCACTACAGCCAGTCTGTAGCACCCACATATCACTACATTACCATCGACTTGAATAAACAGCAACGTGTATGAAATAAAAGGAATACATGCGCTGAACCAGTATCGATTTGGACTGTGTCGTACATCAGGCAGGTCAACACAGTATGTCAAAGGATACAAGGAGAACTTACCCTTGAAGGTCTTCGGAGGAGTCCCAATAGAAATCTCGCCAATCCACATGAGGTCTTCATACTTTGTGAGGGGCATGCTCCCGTCACGCCTTTCGAGTCCAGACTCGTTCCATGTCGTAGCGAAAGGATGTATCATCCCCATGTTCATCTCGTAATCGTCCGGACCACTAAAAAGTTTGAGCCATCCAGATGCAACAGTTCATTCCACGCACTGTTCGATCGATATGCCATAAGAACTGATTGTGTCTCGGAGACCAAAGATGGTTTCGCTGGAATTCAGAATGGAGGTATATTTGGTGAGCGGTACGGCAATGCCATCCGCTGGCTTCAAACTTGACATGACCATCTTGGTGGCTGCTGGTAGAGCAGCCAGTCTGCCGGAGACTGCAAAGATGGTTATAGTGACTAGAATGAATCGCATTGTAGCGGACTGGAAAGGACTGGTGGTGAAACGTCCACTAGTAACAGGGTTTGAGTTTATTATAGTAGGAACAAATCGTGTGATGGCAAAGGTATTGATGACTATCGGATGATCACGGAGGTGTCATCCAGGGAACCATCTGGTTTCAGGTTGGTATCTGGGATCTTCCGCCAGAAGCTGTTCAAGCGCAACAACAGCATCCAAACCTGCAATGCTGTCGCTGGGGCATGGCAGGCGCCAAATTACGAGCGGACACACGGAGTCGGCCCTTCAATCTAGTGTCTGTTCATGAGCTGCTTTCTCGACCATTCCTTTTTTATCAGCCGGAATTCGGCCGTGCTTCAAGTCATAGTCATGGATAGGCGTCACGACTCACGATCAAGGATTTAATTCGACGTGGTCGCACCTGAGTACAGGTTCCAGGGCAGGAGAAGCGTGAATGACCCTCGTTGTAAACTACAAAAAGTCTACGGCACGCTTCCGTCCCCGGGGAGGACCGGCGGCCCCATCAATGTCGTCCGCCTTCACATCCTCTGGGGGTCTCTTGGTAGGAAGATCCTTGACGATATCTGGTGGTGGCTTCTCCACCCACTCGTCCTCCTCCTCTCCCGCATGCTCTCTGTTCTTCTTTCGTTTCTTCTTCGGACGATCCCGTTCCTTGGTTTCTCGCCGCGCTGATATCGAAAGTGACTCTCCACCGTCCTCGTCCACGTCAAACGATACCAGCGCGCCAGGTTTCGACTTTTTGGTCTTCTTCTCCTTCGCAGTGGACGTCTTCTCGTTCCCAAGGCGTGACTGTGACTCCCGGGGAACAAATGTCGGCTTGAAGGTCGATAGATCCACGATCTTCTCCTCTTCCGCCACGCTCTCCTTGGTCTGACCAGGCGCAACCAGTGGTAGAATCGATGATGTCTTGGCCGACTTCAGTGATGAGACCGAGGGCTCCTCCGTAGGTATCTGAGCATCACCAGCCTTGTTCTCTGGCGCCGACTTGTCCTCATCCTCTTTTTCCTCCTCGCTCTCCTCGTCGTCGCTCGCGAAGATGGCTTTGAAGATGTTCATCGGCGGCCGCTCATACGTGAGCACCTCGTCCCCCTGTCCATCGTCTTCACCCAGTCCAATGTTGGCCAAGTCTCGCTTGCCGCGCGGCATGGACGGACCCGACGACCCATCCACATCACTACTACCTGCCGGTCCCTGAGGGCCACCATCCATTGCGTCCGTGCTTTGACCCACGTCTGCGCTAGCAGAGGTCGACGCCTCCGTCGTCTCAAAGTGCACATCCGGATCGGGATCCTTGACACCGAACCGCTTGCACAGGAGCCGTGCAGGTTGCCACGGCTTGACCTCTCTCGTCATCGGACCGTACATACCCAGCCGAGCAGCGTGCACCTTGGGATCTTCTTCCTTCTTCTCCGCTTCCTTTTCCTCTACCGATTCTTTGTGTTCCATTGCCTCGGACTCTGGCTCGGCATTAGGCGTATGCAACCCTTCGACAATCTTGGGCCCGAGTTCGAGCACGGCGGCGCTGGTGAACCGCCCTGCCATCGCTCCCGAGATAGGACGGAAGAGTGCCGCAGCCTTGGCGAACTCGCTCATCTCGAGCGTGTACGTCTCGGGCGTCTGAGTTGGCTGCCGTGTTGGCATCGGCGTACCCGATCCAGGCTCTGCATGTGCACGAAGATAGGCAACGTATCGCGATTGCTTGTCGGGGTTGGAAGTGAATGGTTGGAACCCTTGCAACGCTGCTTGTGCCACGTGCGGTTCGGTGTGTGGGATGTAAGGCCCCTGGGATGGGAGTGGGCTTGGCGTTGGTGCTGGTGCTGTATCTCGTTCCGTTGATTCAGTGGCAGAGGGACCGGCAAAACGGCTTGTTGCAATGTTTTTGATCCGCTCTTCGTCTTTCTTTGACATGTACTCAAAAACGGATCGCGGTGCAGACGGAAGAGGGGTCTCTCCAAGCGCCGCGCCGCGCTATGTAGCGGATGGGTCTTTCAATGAACATTGCGTGGTTCGAGGAAAACCAACCTGATCTGGGGATATTCCCATTTTCCATTGGGCGTGAGTTTGTGGTTGTCCCGGCACAGGGAAATGAGGCATGTTCTCCTTCTCGCTCATTGCCTCTCTTGCGTTTTCCCACACAGCCTTGGGATTGGGTTTCCACTCCTTTGGAATTTCTGGAAGAGGGAACCTGCAACGACTTGTAGCAAAGTAGACAGACTTTAGATCAACCAACGACTTGCCACAAGTTTTCAGCTATAGGTTTTTCCGCGAGTCTGAAACCAGCAAGGACAGGCTTTCCGTCGCGAAAAAATCCTGATCCACTTCCTTGTGACTGAAATGCGTGAGCATGTTCCCCATATACCACAGTCAACAGCGGCACCTACCGAAGACGTGGGCATGGTATTCACATTATTGGATTTGGCGCCGCGGCCTCCAATAGCTGTGCGTTCTTCGTCTTGCGTGTCGTTGACATCGAAAGCATGTCGACTTCTTCCATGACCAGTGGTGTGATCATAAATATCCACATCGTCCTCATCGGCATCGTTCAATGCGCCCAGTCCGAATCCACCTTGCAAAATTCAATGGCGTGAGCAATGACACCCAACAACAGACGGCGAAGCATGCCTGCGAGTCGTGGTCCCTGATTACCCTGCGCCCCTCCTTGGCTATAAACATCCAGACTTGCACGGAGTCCCAGCGCCTTGGTATGCCCGAGCCCGTGAAAATCCTCCTTACGAGGTACAACGATCGGTGCGGTGTCCTTTGGTGGATATGTGTGCTTCTTGGCTTCCTCGTCCACGTCAGGCCCCGTCCGGTCTGGATCGCGCCCACACTGAATCTCGCGCTGCCGCCACGTTACCCTCGGACCAATTCCCTGAACCAGTTTCCAGCCCATCTTCTTGAGGATGCGACCGCCCGCCGAATCTTTGGGTGCAGGCGATATAGCTTGTTCGAGTGCGAGTGTAATTGGGCTGGTATGGCAGTGAATGAAGCGGAGAAACGGGGATGTGAGTGATGTGACACCGAAAAAAATTGAGTAAGAGACGCACTCTTTCTGAGCGCCGTCGTCCCCGGCTCGACGAGCTCTCTCGGCCTGTGTCCCCCCGAGAATATCCATCTGATGATGCTCGCTCACGAGCGTCTGGTCCTCGCGCATCTCCGCGAGGTCTTCTTCGTCCATAAAGTCCTCCGGACGCACAGCCCGAGCCTTGGTGCGATCCGATCGTGAGGAGACGAAGGTCGACGGGGCCCATCCTGGAATCAAGTTTCAACCAAGCTTGCATGGAGTGAGGACAAGAAACGAACCTTCCTTGGAACCGACGGTGTTGAAGTATCCTGCAGAGAATCCTCCCGTAAATGCGCCATGCAGTCTTCTTCGACCCTTTTCGTCTCTGACCTAGACCGCAGGATTCATCAGACTAAATAGCCCACCGAGGAGTAGCAACTGACATCTTGTTTCCAAACCGGTACGAACTCGCCCGTGTCTTTGGACTTCTCGAGGGGTGGCAGAGGCGTACCAATCTAGACGACCGTAAGCGTCACAGAAAGGGCGAAAGCGAGAGAATTCTACCAAACAAAAGTTCTCATTCGCCTTTCTACTCGAAGTATTCACGCCCAAATCGCCGAGTTTCCGTTTGAGCTTTGCAGAGTTCATGATGAGTATTAGCTAACCATTACTACTCTAATTCCCACTCTAATTCCTCCTCTTCCCTCTCTTTCCGTTTCCCGCTCACAATGATCGATCTACCTTCGGCAACGGTCAAACACGTCAGTCGAGTGCCCTTGGTGTCGTATTCCGCCGCAGGGCGTAGTAGCATTTTTTCCGTCGCCTCGGCAGGTAGTGTGGCCAAGTCATACACAAATATTTTTCCATCGGACGAAATAGTAGAGACGATTGTCGTCGACCTTCGCGCGCCCTCAGTTTTGGATGTGGTCGTCGGGAACGCAATATCAAGCGTCTCCACAGCTTTTACTCTGCAGAAGCGCTTATCAGTAAATGGCATGTGGTCAGATTACTAACAAACCTGTTTGAATGGCCGACCATCTCGGCGATGATTGTAGGAGGTGATTGCGGGTCGTCGGATAGCTGATATATAGACACTTTTTTGTCTTCCGCCGCGACCAGTAGAAGCTCTCCCTCTCCATTTACACGTTTACAAAAACGTACGCTATGAATCCTTGATGGATGTGTAGTTGCATGCTGCAATGACATACTCTAGTACCGAAGTGAGAATACATGGAGATGTGTTCATACGGGCAGCCCACGTACCGTAGAAAATATGTCGAGGGAAGACATTGACTGAACCACAAACATTGAACCAGACACAGACCATCTAACGACTTCGCCCTCTTGGTAGCTAGCTTTCAGTAAGATTCGTATCATAGGCCAACGACCTCACCCTTTCCCAACTTCGTGCTGGCCGACCCTTTACCACGCATCAAATCCCACATACGTAGTGTCCTGTCTTGCCCGACGCTCAGCGCGATCTTTCCAGATGGGTGGATAGCGACAGAATTGACACGGCCTTTGTGTCCCTTGAGTGTGCGCAAGACGGTCCAGTCCCGCGCATGGAAAAGACACAGCGTACCATCCTCGGAAGCAGAGAGTAAATGAGAGCGCGAAGCAAACTGGAGATACGTGATGGAGCCTGGAACAACGTCGTCGTGTCGCCTCCCAGGGTGAACATACAAACGAGAAATGTGACATACCTTGGTGGTGCATCAAGCCACCGATCTCTTTTCGCCTCACCAGGTCCCAAACCTTGATTATTTCGTCAGAACTTCCCGTGGCCAGCCATTTACCTCCACCAGGCGAAGCAGCAACAGCTTTGATGGACGATACATGCGCAGGGAATATGAAGACCGGCTTCAACTGAAACGCGCAGCCAGACTCAGAGGACGTAACCGTCCCGTCGAGTCCGTAGAGGAGCTTTTCGTATGAACCTGCGACGACGACAAAAGAAGAGGACAACCCGGACTTGGTATCTGATTTTGCAGTATCGATATGGTCCATGGCACGACATTCGGTCTCTTCTCGCTCTCGTTTATCCTTTGGGGAAAAGGATACGGAAGCCTTGATTTCTGCAATTGGTGGTGATGGCATCGGTATGATCGGCTTTTCTATCCGAGCTTTTTTCAGGCTTCTCCCTGACTTGTGAGTTGCTCTTGGTTCCGTCATATTTGCAGTCAAGCTTTCAAGAACAAAAAAGGCAATTGATCAAAGACATCGGAAAGATATTTTCCCGCGAGCCCGCCATGTCTCCGTACCAACCACCCTCATAACACCCATCCCAGGCGTCATTTTTAATCGGAAACCAGCTGAAGCAGAAGTTGACGTTTCCAGCCCCCGGTCGTCGCCATTCATCAAGAAAGTCTATGGGTAAGGATTCACCCATGTCAATCATCCCAATATTTTATTTACTGCTCGCGTGGCTGAGGAACCCACCGACATCCTCCGTTGGCCAAGCGCTGCAAAGGAGGAAACAAAATATGCGGCGCATATCCATCCCAGCCCCTCCTCTCGCAAGTTTGGATCTGCACATTATGAACGCATCTCTTTAGCGATGCATGACGACCACTGCGAAAAAAGCCTCACCGTCTTCAGCGGCCATTGTCAAAAAGAGGATGCGACCGCGTCTCTAGATACGTTTATCTTGACGCATCTAGCATAGAAACGGAATCGGTGGCCCACACCACTTACTCTGCGAGTTCGATCTACGTAAGACGAGGTAAATTCAAATGCCTTCTCACAGCTTGCGACCACCGCGTCATTCCCAGCGACCGTTAAGAGGGAATATAAGGACGAAGAGATCAAATATCGAGGTATGACACCAGGTCTCCTCCAGAGGAGAAGATATTCGAACCTTTTAGTAGCTGGAAAACTGGCAAACTCTGGTCATAGAGAAAAGTTCGACTTGAACGCTATGGAAATGGCATCAGAATCCAAAAACGAGGACAAGTAATCAAAGATGTGCTGAGCGTCTTGCTGACGCACAGGAAAGTCTATTGAGTTGGTGTCCTGCGGTCGTAACTCAAGTACACTTTGTAAGATCAGACAACGTTCTCGCGGAGTCATCTGAGGTTAGATTTAACTTGCACCGATCAATATTATTGGCTGGTACTGTATAGTGTTGAGTCTGAATTTTGTCAATGCGCGCCAAAGTCTCGCCCTACAGTACTAGTTGTTTCGTTCCAATGGGCAAGAATGGTCGACCCACGCTACCTGCAGAAACCATTTGTCAGATTTTGGGTTATCTTAGTCCTAGAGATGTCCTTAAGTTACGTATGGTGGGTTTCTAAATTTGCCACTGATCGATCCTTTTATCTGCTTTCTTGTTAGGTCTCGAAGCAATTCCACGACATCAGCTACCTTCCCCACATATGGAGGACCTTGTACGCTAATGCACAGCTACCCCGTCCTCCTGGACCGTTCCCATCCCAATCTGTCCAATATCTCCAGCGCATGTTGCTAAAATCTGATCGGTTATCTCTTTCATGGACCAACCAACCTATGCGAGACAGCTCCTGCCTGGAGTTCGACCCTCAGAGTTTTCCGTTGGATTCTCTAAAAGTTGTCGAAGGCAGATGGCTCATTGGTTGCGAGTCATCCAGGACGTTTGTGGTGCACGACATCGACTCTGATTCCATACCATCCACTCGCCAGGTTTTGTATGAACAAGATCAAACAATTCATGATTGGGATGCTGCCTCTGTGACCTCTGTTGATGGACTGGTAGTCTACATCGTGTTTAATGTCAAGACTCCCCACCACACATTCTCGTCGCGGTACGTTCTTTCTCTTTGTTAATTCATGTTCATTTTTGCCCATTTGCCTCTTTCTTTAAAGGAAACTGTTAGAGTTTCGTCTTAGCAATACCTCCGGTCAGCTGTACTACCTACGGTCCTTGGATATTCCTAAGAGAAAATTTATTCAACTACAACTACTTGGAGGCCATGGACCGTTTTTATACCTGCGATGGCATCATCTGATCCTCGATGCACGGACACGTGAGTTCTACAGATTTCCTCCATTGAGCTCGGCATTGGTACGTAAAAGTCAACGTCATTGACTATCGTTTGTGCAAGATCACTCATCGAGCATTAGGGAATTTTACCACATGGTTGGCACTTTGAACGTGCATCAAACGTGTACACTCTCGTCTCGAAAACACACGTTATCTTTTGCTACCCTGTCGTTCATGGATCTGCTCTGGCAGTACGATCAATGCTCATACTCATACAGGCTTTTATGGTTCCTCCAGACCCATCTCCTGTTGCTGGCGATCTTCCTCTAATGTGCCTCTCTCATGAGGGCATTATTAACGGTCACTCTGATAGTATCAGCATAGTCCGAAATTCTATCATCGACCCTATAACTGGAGGGACAAACATCAGGCTCCTAAAACAATCCTTAGTGGAAAGTGGAGACTTGCGCTTCTCATGCATCGACCTTACGTTGCCTAAGCATACAGCCAACGAAATGGGTATGGTGTTGCCAATGAAGATCGTCGCTCAGGAAGTTCTCAAGGTGGACAATGTCTTTGACGGCTGGGCGCACCATATCAGTGCGTCGGATGATGGGTATGCGAGAGGTTTTTGGGAGTCTTGTTCAGTGATGGGGCGGCCGCCTTCCAACTGCGAGGTTTTACGGTATGCGATCGATGCTTCTCATGAGAAATGTACGATCGTTGTCGGTGAACAATCGCACCGACAATGTCAATGGAGCCGGAACGATCGTCCGCGTCGTACTAGGCATTTGGGAGTGGACTGTTATCTAGGTCGGTGGTGGTATATGGATGAAGGGGTTGATGCCAGGTTCGCGCTCGCATATGACATTGTATAGACCATTGCGGCGCTGCAACCTCCCACCAACCAATTATTACAGTTTACAAGATGTTTTCAACCCCAGACCCCAACGTATTGATCGCGGACTCTCTTAACGGACCGGATCCCTAGATATAAACATACTGTGTACCCGGGAACACTCTGCAAACCCTATTCGTGAAGTACCATAATCTAACACGCTGTATACGTTTTGCAGGAAGGTGAGGTCTATGATCCAAAATGCTATGCCATATAGTCAGAACGAGAGTCGCAAATGAGAGGATAAGCTATGAAAGCTCACTAAGAGGCCCCGGGCCGCGCTTGGCGACAAGACCACTCCAACAATTGGGAGAACCTTCTGAAATTGGTTCAACTTTGAGGACATCGGGGGGGATTTCGAACGTCGCGCCACCGAAGGTCAAGCTCGGTGTAGGGAAGAGTCGCATGGTACTGCAGAATGTCGATTAAAAAACGGGCCCGAGCTCATTGCAGCGGAACTCACGGTGGTAGTAACCACGGACTGTACTGTATTCCATGAGCTGGCCGCCTAGGGGTCTGTACAATTCCGCAACCTGGTCCCAGTCTCCCAAGATGAAGTTAGTACCAGTGTCGATAATAGCATCTACATTTTCAAGGACTTTAGTACCGCCAACCCGAACATCGTCTATAGACAACCGCCACATTCCCTACGAAGGCAAATTGTCAGCAACATCCACTCCTATCTACCATTTTAACTCACACGCCTTGTTGCTGGCACATATGCAATATCACCCTTGTACAGCATGTCGTTTGCTCCACCGATGTACATCTTGGCCCCAGAAGAAGTGAGTTTAAATGAGATTGTCGGATCGATTACCACTTTTTGTGTAAGAAGCGATTGAAACAGCGGGGAAGCACGAAATTCCGAGATGGAAGGGAAGACCAATTCCAGCATACCGTCTACATGATGTCTCGCAAAGTTAGACTTGAATGATGTCACAGAACCAAATTCCTGAGGGTTTGCCTGCCTTTGTGTCAGAATTCAATGGTCAAAACATAAGCAATATAAAACATACAGTGAATCCAGCGAGTGTTACTTTATCAGTATACCTATTACCCTGGACGGTGGTCCCATCCCCATATACGAGCTTAAATGACTGCCAGGGCAACCACTTTGATTTGACTTTCTTGGAAGATGAGGACGATTTGGGATCCCAGTGGTCGCGATCCGCAGGCATCCCATTACATCCAGCCTGAAATACCCACATATCTCTACATTGCCAGTGATTTGAACTAAAAAGGCTGTGTGAACTGAAGGAAAGTACATACGCTGAGCCAGTGTCAATGTGTACTGGGACACAGATTAGTGTAAATACCAGAAAGATATACTAAGGAGCATTTACCGCTCATAGTCTTGGGAGGAGTGCCAATCGAAATTTCGGCAGCCATACAATATCTTGCTTTACCAATGGAAGGCCAGCACCACGCCTTACAAGTCCAGACTCGCTCCGTTTCGCAGTGAAAGGATGAATCGTCCCTGTGTTCATCTCATAACTGTCTGACCCACTAAGGATCTTCCTAACAAAGTAGTGGAGATGTAACGGGTCCATTCCACGTACTCCTCGATTGATATACCATGGGAACTGACTGCGTCTCGGGGAAAATCAATGGTTTGGCTGAAGTTCAGAAGGGAATGTCTGGTGAGAGGTATGGAGATACCATCAGGCTTCCAGTTTGGCAAAGTTATCGCAGTGGCCACGGTGATCAGTCTGCTGGAAACTGCAAAAATGGTGTGAATGGGTGGCATTTAGAGTAGAACCAACGGTCACCATGAAACGTACACATACAGGTTATCGTTAATAACGAGAAGTCCACAGCAACTTGGATATCCACGGTCACCAGAAAAATAATTCTTATGATGGCATAGGTTAAATTGATGATGATCAGATGATGGTGTCATCCAAGTATGGAATAACCACGCTGTCCGTGCCGAAATGGAACAGAGTGTATATCACCCGTCTGCTGTAACTTACATATGTAAGGACCTACTTGAAGAGGCGTGCGTTAGTCAAATTCCAGGCAAGAACCCCAATCGATTGATATCTAGTAGGGCAAAATTTCAGTTACTTTGGCAACAATTTGGTTCAGCACGGCTGCACAATACACAGCCAAATTGTGACCTTGTGTCAAAACGTCAACTGAGAGGTCCTTTGCATCAAATCAACCATACATCTCGGGAAAAGCATGATTTTGTCGAAACAGCGCAGAAGCACGAATGTGTCCTATTCAGCCAAGGATTGAGCTGAGTTGACCGATGACACTTGATGCATTCACGATCACGAACCACTGTTGCTTTCAAGTTTCTGCTTAGAAGGAAAGAATTCACGAGTGACATCTGATCTCAGCTTCCATTCAGATTTTCTTTGGCTCTCAAAGGTCATGAAAACCATGAAGTTCTCGTCCCCACCGAATGCGCCTTCACTGGGACCTAAGCAGATTATGGAAGAAGCTGAAGAATGAGATTGAGGCGTATCCAGAGGGGGCTCTTTTTCATGGCGATAATCATATCTGAAAAGCTGGACTATCGGAAGAGTCAGACACGTTCAACGAATCTACTCACTAAGGAAGACCGATTCTGCAATAGCAAATATTTTTAACTGTCGAGCTTACCTACTGCGTATGAGTCGCACCTCGGATCCGATGTTTTGATTACGAGCTCTCAGTAATAGCATTCTAGTCGGTAGCGAGGCTGCATCCTAGAGGTATTTGCGTACGAGACAGGGGACCGGGGTACCTGAGCATGACTGCGGTGACACCGTTGGGACCGACTGAGCTCCACCATGTTGCCCTCGGATCTATACCCTGATCGGGTTTCCAGCCCAACCACCGGATCTTTGGGTACAGGGGATATGGCTTCGTAGAGTGCGAGTACGATCTGGCTGGTGTGAGAGCAAATATAGGGGAGCAACAGGAATACTATGCGAGATGACACTGGAGAATGCCCATCTGATGGTACTCGCTCACGAGCATCTGGTCCACGCGCATTCCTGGAGGCAAGCAATTCAAACTTGGAGGCGAGTAGAACGTCGATGGCGCCCAGCCTGGATACAAGTCCAAGTTTTCACGCAGAAGGATAAGAGACGAGCCTTCCTTGGAAGGAGCGGTGTTGAAGTAGCTCCTATCAAACATAAGAACCTCAGAACCATTCTCGAGTGAACCGACGAATAAAATACCTCCTCTGCCGTTCCAAAATTCGGGAGCCACGCGGCGACCACCTAGGGAGTCAAACATCAGTATTGATAATCGGATAATTTTTGTTAAACCGCTTATACAGGGTGCGTGGTGTCATCCAAGTAGGGAATGACTTGAACACCGGGCCGTAGTTATACAAGGGAACGATATAAATATTTGGCCTGGCCCTGTTATGATCTGCAATGTCCTCCATCGTCAATGTCTTCGTAGTTTCCCCAGACACGCGATCAGAGCGTCGCCTTGACCTTCACCTCACCGTAGAACAGCTCAAGGTTCCGATCGTCTACCGACCCGTACTATTTAATCCACTCATTCGACCCACAGACGAAACTCGAACTCATCACCGGCATCCCAGTCCAAAATCAACGCATCTCCTTGCAAAACAACGCCGGCGAGACGATCTCACAGCTCTCAGACGACGCTAAACAACTCGGCTTCTACGGGCTGACGACGTTCCAAACACTCAACGTAAGTTCACAGATCCATCATTCAAGCTTATGCACCCCCCGTGATGCCCGGCTCTCGACACCGTGCGCTGATCGACGATGCCCTTCTGGCTGTAGGTAATCGACACGAACCCCGCCACCTCGTTCACAGGACAGCTTTCTGATGTATCCCAAGTCGAGAAATTCGAGCTGAGCGACGATGCGTACGCGAAACGATCAGGTTCGAGCGCGAATTGATTGTTCCGTCGCGCTAGGTTTATTTATTACAATTGCAGATTCCGTTCTGGCGTACAAGCAGCAACTCAAGATCGGTCGGTTCGCACCACCGTCGGAGAGGCTGATCCCGAATGATACCACTGATATTGGTGCCCTTGAGATCCTAATCGGCGCACGTTGCGAGGTCGAATCTGCAGAGGAAGGACTGCGTAAACGTGGTACGGTGCGTTTCATAGGACAAACAGTGTTCGCAAAGGGTGGAACTTGGGTTGGTATCGAATACGATGAACCCATTGGGCGTAACGATGGATCGTGCGTAAACCCTTTCTTTCTCTCGCCTCTTGATCTCAGATGACATTACATCGTGTAGAGTACAGGGAGAGCGATACTTCACCTGTCTCCCCAATTACGGTGTCTTTGTTCGACCGGATCGGGTCAGAGTTGGAGACTTTCCCGTGGAAGAGCTCGACTTTGATGATGACGAGGAGATGTAGCAGTCGTCGGGTCTGATATGTATAACTTGTGCTAGGATGGGATATTACTTGCGGTGAACTCACAGGTGGCTTCAGAACAATATTTGCGAGCTCGAAGGCTTGGCGGAGCTGCTTGACGGTCACTCCGTTGAACTGATCTTGTCGCGAGCTGACCAATCTGAGTGCATACATATCCAATTGGCTGTCACCCTTCTCCTTCTCCCTCGACGATGATGGACCACGCCCGCTCATTTTCCACGTCGACCGCGACGCTCTCTCCGTCGGCGCTGCGTGAGAGACTCTCCCAGCTGACCTCGTCGCCGTTGCGTCCAGTGGCCGCGTTGCATGCATCAATCGAGTTGAGTTCCTGCCATTTTCGCGCCTCAGCGATGCATTAATATACATCCTGTTAGCTTCGTGCCCACCAAGATACCCCGGAGACGAAGATTGCAAACCATGGCCGTCGCTGCCTGGTCAACACTGCTTGTAATTTGTGTCTGCCTTTTCCTACTCCTGTGGTACGTCCCCATTCTTCCGTTGCTGATGCCGTACTCACTTTGTATGCTCTCAAGTTCGATCCCTGCCCTCTGGCCCTTCCTCGCCCTTTACGTCGCATGGATCCGATGGGTCGACAAGAGTCCCGAGCATGGTACGAGGCTGAGCCCGTGGTTTCGTTCTTTAAAGATATGGAAGTACTTTGCGGAGTATTATCCCGCCTCGTACGTATCCAGAAACGTATTCATACATCGCTGTTGTTGATCCACTTCTGTAATCACTCCAGGCTCTTGAAGGTGAGTTCTGTACCACTTGTGTTCCTCCTTGTTTGAACTGATTCTCTAAAGGAATACGATCTACCCGCAGATCGACCATACGTGTTCGGTTATCATCCACATGGTTCGTCCTAACCACTCTCGTATTTATAGTTTGTGTTTCACTTCTGTCGTTTTAGGCATCATTGGAATGTAAGGGGCTGCTTTTTATGTATACCTCATGGCTCAGTCTGTTTCCTAAGGGGTGCAATGGCAACTTTTGCAACCGAAGGTTTGGTCTATGCTACACATGGAAATGCTACGTCCTGATAACTCATCTGGCCTAGCTACGGGGTTTTCACTCGCATTCCCAGGGATTCAACCTCACCTCCTTACCCTAACAAACAACTTTGAGGTCCCTATATATCGCGAAATCCTTATGGCCTTGGGGATCAGCAGTGTCTCTAAGCAGTCATGCTCCAACATCTTGAAGCGTGGTCCAGGACAGGCAATTGCCATCGTGGTCGGCGGTGCTGCAGAAAGCTTGAGTGCTCGTCCAGGCACTGCAGACTTGACACTAAGAAGGAGGTAGGTCGATGTAGCCAAGATTAATCTTAATGCATGCTCATGCGTCAACCTCGCAGGCTGGGATTTATCAAGATTGCCATTCAACATGGGTATGATAGATTACTCTCCGAGGACAGCATACACCTCATTTTCATTTTGTTTGTCTTATCAGCGCGGACCTAGTTCCGGTATTTTCGTTCGGCGAGAATGATGTGGGTATGCTAGCGTTGATCGGACGTCATATTGTTTTGATCCGTTACTTTTAGATTTATGAGCAGATGCCGAATGAAAAGGGGACCACTGTTTACGCTTTACAGAAAAAGTTCCAACACCTATTCGGATTCACTCTCCCTTTATTTCATGGACGGGGGTTATTAAATTGTGCGCCGTGTCTATTAGAGCTTACTTCCTCTTGACGACCACCATTTGCGCCTGTGATTCACAGATAATCTGGGACTCATGCCCTATCGTCGGAGGATCGTATCAGTTAGTGAGTCAATTTTCAGTATCCGAATCGTCAGCCATTGGACTACCTGACGTTCACAGTTGGCCGGCCAATACATATCCAGCAATGTGATAAACCGTCGATTGAAGAAGTGACTCGAGTGCAGACGCTCTATATCGAGGAGCTGACTCGGTCCGTTTGCTTGTTTGGCGCTCCAGCTTCGTTCTCTTTTCTGACTCGACTACCCTCCCAGAATTTGGAACACGTACAAGGACGAATTCGCGAAGACGCGTACCAGGGAGTTGAGCATTGTCGAGTAGATGAATAGGATATATTATTCCTGGCGTTTCTCCTTTCACCCACCCAACTACAGCCTGTGATGTGGGCTACATAGAAATAGCCATTAATGTATGGACTTGTACGAGCGGCTCAGGTTGAATACTAATGATTCATAAATGAATCAATGAATCATAACCACTGGCGTGAGTGACGTTCGTGCGGTCCAGCTCACATCACGCCCAGACGCAGACGCCGCAGCGACGAACTAAACATGATTTTCGTTTGCATCAAGGCAAAAAGGGCCTACAATGTCTAATTAGCAAAGTAAACAAAACAAGCGCAATGCGACTAGGATCTCGAGAAAATGAAAGGCATCTACAATACCGAGCGGCGAGAATTGACTTGGGTATGTAACATACCATAGGGCTCAAAAACGAACGTCATGGGTGCCCATATCCATATCGCAAAGAATGAAAAAATCAAAAGTAGCCAGACGTAGAGCGACCATGCCTACGACGGAATGTCGGATTCGGATTCGGATTGTTGATGTAAGGCTCGCATATATCAGGGTTGTGATACGCAGCAGGATCTTTCGTGAGGAATCCCAATTCAAGGCCGACGAGATAGGACCTAAAACAAGATCGAACTATTTGTGACATGGATCATCACATGCTTGTTTGTGAACATACCATTGCGGAGCCAACACGACCCCGTTATATGTTGCTCCAGGTTCGACCTTGAAGTTCCAATACTGGGATCATCGTGACAGGCGTGATTTAAGAACAAGTCCGGGCTGAGCAAAAAAAAAAATCACGCTTACAATCCATCCAGCACTCTGGCTGTAGGCCCATTTCTGGGCGTCTGCCCACTTGCAGAGGAAATCGTCCGTAGCGTTGAATTGGGTCGCAAGCCCCCATTCGCCGAACCAGAGAGGCGAGTCGCCAACCTTGGCGTCATTTTGGATGCGCTGCAGGTCTGAGGGAACGGGAAAGGGTGAATGGTTTGTTTGATAGTGTCATTAAATGACTTACTGCAAATGCTTTCCAAGTAGGCTTCCTCATTGGGATCAGCAACGCCCTACAGAACAAGATGAGTAAGGCGTTAAGAAACTCGAGTGGAAATCCATTACGCCAAACCTTCAAGACGTTAGCAAAGGGGATATGTAGATGAAACTAACGACTCACGAATAGTACAGATGATTGTCGTATCCCTGAGGTCCATCCGCAGCATTTGCCGGGTTGGGTGGGTTGTTGTACTGCCAGTTGACATCCATGAAACTCGACGCAACGTAAGTAATGCTGTATGCACTATGCGTGGTTAGAATCTTACTTGGTAACCAGCGGAGGTCGGCTGGGGTTGAATGGCAACGATATGAAGGTATCTCCGAGCGCATACTCAGAGACAATGCCAAGGAGGATAGGGATAGCTGCTTTGATTGCTTCTGTGACACCAAGAGACAACAGAGGTGATGAACATGCTTCACCCAGAGCGAGCGCATAGTCAGTTAGCTGAGTAGTAGTATCCCACGTCGTACCAGGAACCTCGATGCCAAAGGAACGCTCTACAGCACGAACAGTTTGAACGAAATCCTCCTGAACTGCAACATACCGTCAGGATTCAGATGAATCAGTCAAAGGCAAGGAACACACATTGTCCGTAGCCCGGGGTCTGCGAAGCATTCGAGATGGGCTCGTTGATGGCCTCGATAGCAAAAACACTGCCAAAGTTGGGATCAAGGTGTGCCAGCGATGTCATAACCGCGGTCCAGATCAATGCGCGGCGATAGTTATAGGGTGTCTAACAGACAAGATCGTCAAGTTATACCATGTGAATCATGGTGCCGACTTACATAGAACTGAACATCAAGGGTGCAGCTACGATGGATTCAGTTTCGATGTGCGCTTCTAGATGCTGGGCCACATACTTTCCGGTGAACATCTGCAAGGGGGTTTGAACGCCAGGAAGTGCATGATGATCCAAAATGGCTTGTATTCCAGCATCTTTTAACCATTTCAAGCCTTGACGCTGTCAGAGCAGTTCATCTTCAGATTGAAGAGCTAGTCTATTCTATTGAAAGGCGTACCAGGTACTTAAGACCACCACGAGGATATGCTTCCGTATCGCGGTCTACGAGTTCTTCAACAATCCAATACCCGAGCTGAATGAAATGCTCATTTAAGATAGAACAGAAAAAGAACTGTGCTGACACGTACTGGGACTCGAACTGTGTTGATCCCTGCATCTTTGAACTGATGAACGTGGTTCTCAGTGAACCATGTCTCCCAATGTGTTGCAAATTGTTGATCAACATAGTCGCTGGGGTAACTGCTAGCGAATGCACTAAAAGTATTTCGTGAGAATGCGGGTCACGTCACGCAGGAGGTTGGACGTACGCCTCGGTTGACATACAAGTAGCACAAGCATTCGAACACACTTGGCCACCCATTTTCGTCCATTCTACGGGCCGTCAAGATCAATAAACGTCGGAAGGCAGCGGGAAACTGTACCTTCTGGTAGCATCCAGGACTCGAGCACAAGCCTATATATCGTCAAATGGGGTCAACGCTCGGGAAAGTTACTGAATCTGGGCGCACTTGCCATGAACCCAGATTTACACCATATATTTTGTTGGGTTGACCAGCGAGGACTTGCAAAAAGAGCGCCGATGAGAAAAAGAGAGACAAACCCAGTGGGGTTCTCATCGTGAGGGAGAGGGTATGAAGAGGTTAAAACTTGCAAACCAGCCGGAATTCGCGAAGCCGCTTAACTATGCATTTAGTTTGCATATATATCCTGTTTGGTATCGGTACCCAGCGACGAACCTGATCCTAGCGGTGCTGACGAAACGTATGAGCAACGATCTCGATCGGATCGTCGTACAACCCATGATTCATGGACCCTAGTGGAGAAAAGATGGCAGATTCGCTCCCTAGCCTGAGCAAAATAGAACACTGCTGACACGGAAGCAAAACAGCCACGTCACCGGGGCTTCTCGTTTATGGTGTCGTACTAGTGCCATGCGATCCCCCAAGGCTAGATTCAGATAGAAAGTGGAACGACTCGGATAGAATTGGCTGATATTACCAGCCAAGTGAATCATGAGCTGGACTCGCTGCAAATTTTACAACTTTTTTGCGTAAGTACGAGTCACCACTATCACGTAATCGGGCAAGCACGGCCGCCCATTTTCCTCGCAGACTTCTTTAAATCACGCTCATTACTCATCCAACTCGGAAATGGCCCGGGGGCAAATGTGCGGCGTAACAAGTACCTCTTGCGATCAACACCATTGAACAGAACACATATGCTGATACGTGTTTGATTGTCCAACTACAGGTTTGCATAGTGATGCTCTGCTTCTGGTGAGACCAAGTGATCATTTCTATCAATTCATCTTCAGGGTAATCTCATTGATAATCGTTGCCTGTTCCTGCATGCCCATTGCACACGCATTTCCTTGACAAAAGCCGTTCTTGCCGCCAAGTTAGCAGACTACAACGAGTTCCGTACATATCGGAAGCCAACTTCTGCTGCACTAATGCAAAGGATAACATCCTTACCTCGGAAATCCCCAAACGAGCGATAGCAACAGGATACATGACCATAAGTCCCGAGATCGGACTCAGAGAGCTAATTGAATGGTAATGGGCCAGTGTTCCAATCTCCTACTGTCGGGGGTACCCGGAACTAAGGGACTTGACTCTGAAAAGCTGGAGTACTTTCCCATCCAGGTGTCGCAACTGCCATTGGCACGTGCATTCAGATTCAATTTTGTTCACCAGGATCCCCGTTAGAGGTCTTGCACTGTTCAGCATGTGCGTCTTACCAGAAACTCGGATAGCAGTTCGTTAAATGGTATACCACAACCAGATATCCCAGGCCTCTACTGTTGTGAGTTGCCATAGCATGTGTTCGTGTTTCTCTGTTTCACGCCGACTTCTAAGGTGGATTGGAGGCGTGAACGTATTTCCCGTGAGGTGCGCGGGCTCTTAGCGGGCAGACTGTATGACTGAATATGGTTCCGTGATTACATCCTTTTGTGAACCTACTGGTCACCGATTGCTCTATGGTGCACCTCTACGACATTCATTTTTCGTTTCTGCGCTGTCGATGGCACCCAAGACAGCAAGTATCAGGTACGCACACTTAACGAGAATATAGTGGACTTTCTTGCTAAGGGAATCAGTATTTCTTCATCATTTTCGACAAATGCTGTCATGATGCTCGCCCCTCAGCGAACAACACCATCAATGGCACCATTGGTTTCATAAACGGAGTTTGGGTCAGCGCCTCGATGATCAAGAGGCTCCTGTTGGTTGCCTATTTATGAACCACCTCCTTTCGAATCTCATGCAAACTTTCTCGTTGCTACTATAATATATAGCAAAGATAGTGCGTTCTTCGTCGGTTGTATCGCGTTCACCCTCGAGTGGATGGTCTGATCATCTCCCTGTTTGCTTCTCAGCAACTTCAGCTCGACATTGCGAGAATCGGCCTAGGACATATCTTTTCCTTCTAATCTGTGGTGTATTAACGTTTTGTCCTGACCTCGACGAAGATGTAATCCAAAATTGATGATAGCTCTAGCTCATGACGTGTCGAGCTTTGTGGGCCACCCAGCTCGACCGATACCTGCAGTGTGTCCCTACCAAGCTCATAATCACTACCTTCTCAGGCTGCTGCAACGTCATCCTTGTTGAGTACACATGGCCACTGGTTTCGTTGTTTTTGGTATCCTTTTCGCCATGGTTGTCCTCGCGCTTGTGTCACTCACAGGCTTGGTGTCGGGGATGTCGGTGTTGGTGCCCGATCTCCCCGAGCTAGGGTCAGTCCCTTATCCTTGTCGGCATGTTTCACCAGCCCCGGGTTACCTACACAACATATACAGAACACACCGTGAGTACGAATGAGCGTCGCTTGTACTTACCACCATGGGTACATTTACCTAACACATCACGTTCCCTGTTTGACGAGCTCTGTATGCTGATGACGACATCTCCCCTTCGGCTCGGTTTCATTCCACTCCAAATTCTTGATATTGGACGAATTCATCCAAGTTCAGCACGTTTAGTGAGGCAATGAGGCATAACATGTCTTGTTTTGAGCCACTTACCACTACTCCCGACCTTTAGGTACTTGAGGTGTACCAAAACTTGGCGGTTGACATATCGGCATGAGCTGGATCACTGTTAATTCTTGAATCCCTGTCCACTGGACGTCCATGTACAAATGTACGAACAAGACGTTCAGCATCACGCGAGTTTCCGTGACATCTTGTGTTTGTATTCCTCTGTTTACCAGATTTCGAATGTATGTCTATTCAAGATACGTGGGCTTCGAGCAGGAAAGCTGTATGATAATGGTTATTTGTGAGTCCCTTCTGTGCATCCTCCTCTTCTAGTTACCACTTACTCTATGGCGCATCCTTGCTGCTTGTGTTTCCCTTTTCCTATCGCTATCGCATTCAGACAACTACCAGGTATGTACATATCACGCATATGTAATTACTCCACACACATCAAGGTCTTTGTACGTCTGGATGCGCCGATAGGTTGTTATACCTTCTATAGCGGTTTCATCGTACTACATCGACAAGCGCTGCGAGCAAGTTATGACGTTCGCCCCTTCCGGTACTTATCTTGGGTCAGTCAGACATCCAGAAGGCAGTGATCTTGTTCTCGTTAACAGACGGGCACCTGATCAAGTGCGTTTTCGACACCCTGCGTGTCATTGATGGTACGATGAGAAGCACCATTGACAAATACAATACGTTCATTGTCGGCTGCCTTGCCAGTGGGTGTGTCGCGTTCCCCTTTCATACACCGAGTTACGTGGCATTGTCTAACCTCTACATATGCAAAAACTCGCCACCTTCGTCACCACGTTTACTTCCTATTTTATCACTGACTTGGCTTTGTGACCAATCGCGTAGATGGATGCTTGATCGATCAACTTTTTGCCAAAGTGGCTGAAATTTTAGGCTTGCCTTGGACTTCAATTTGGGGTTCGTGTCAGGAATTTTTGACTAACGTACGCCTCTTTAAGCAGCCTTGTAGAAGAGGAGCCAACACAGCACCCAGCGCGGGGACGGAATAAATGGAAGAGCACGTGGGGTGGACAGGCTGCTTAATATAATAGATAGTAGATGCACAAGGTGTCATCACGTGAAACGGAGATTAGTATCAGCAACAACACAATGATTTCTTCCATCATGATCGTCCTGCATCACTGATGGAGTGTTTTACAGTAAGTCACTCGCCGCCGCTTCCGTTTCGGTAAGTCGGCAGACGTTGCGCCTTGTTCATACCTCCTAGAATGTACTACAGGGTATAAGTACAATGGTAACGAAGAGTAGACGGTGCTCTGACCTCAGTCGACGTGGTAGTCGAGACTGAGATGTAGAGACGCGTCCAGAAGAGGCTTATCTACAATATTATGTAATACGGATCTAACCGAGGCGTGTCTGTTTGTAACTACAACAGTTACTATACCCATTTTTGCAGTCTCCAACAGACTGGCTACTTTGCCAGTTGCCGCTGTGATAGCTGTGCCAAGTTGAAGGGGGTGGTATTCCCATGCCGCTTACCAAATACACATCTCTTCCGAACTCCAGCGAAACTAGTATTGATCTCCAAGACATGATCAGCTCTCATAGTATATCAATCGAGCACAGTGGTATGAAACCGTTGCATCTTGACTGGTCATATTTTATTTTAGGAAGATACTTAGGTCGCAAACGGACAATGAAAACTTGAAGTTGGAACTTCAGTTTCATGTCACGTGTAAGCACGTGCGACCAGCAACCTGATCAACACCGCATTGCGGGATTGCCCGGATTCAGTCAAACAATGGAC
>JBBPMR010000363.1:0-23600 GCA_038090415.1 Rossbeevera mucosa | reverse complement strand
AGGCTAAAGTGAGGCAAGGCTATGCGAAATGGAAGAGAAGCATGCCTTGCGCCGAATGCGTGTAAGTCTAGACCGCTTATGTAATGCGGTGTGATAAGATAAGAAACACGTAATGCGGTGTGATAAGATAAGATAAGAAACTAAGGACTGAGCGCTTAAGTGTCAACGGGCGCTCTGGACTTCACCAAAAAAATGAGAAAGAAATAGGCGCGTAAGGCGCTAAAGGAAAAAAGATAGAGTGACGACTAGTGTTTGCAACACTAACCCCTTTAAGGCGCCAGCAGTCAACTGGCAAAGTGCCATTCAGGGGATGGATATTGAGGCTGCTAGAGCCTACTTCCGTGACATGGAAACGACATCGGGAAAAGCTTAAGAAGAACCATATCAGGTAATGGTATCTCCTCCCAGACGGACAATATTTCTTTTTCTTCTTCTTCCGTTTCTTTACATACTCGATGCCTAGATAGTGCTAGTACAATCTCTATTTCTTTTCCTGTTAGTAATAGTTTCTCTTCCCTCGAATCACATGTAATTATAGATAGTGATAAGGATAGTTCTTTTTCTTATTCTCTGATATCTCGATGTGGTAGCCTACCAGATATCAAAACCAAAACAGCGTCTCACACTGAGCGTGGCCCCGGTAATAGGGTACTTAATTCTGTTATAAAAGAAAAAAATATTTCCTTTTAGAACCCGACTGATCGAAGAGTGCACACACTCAAGCCACTCAGGGAAATAACCCTAAAAATCAATATAATACAAAAAGACAAAAAAAATCTTGGCAAATGCCCTACTGGATAGTGGCGCTAACGGAATATTTATCGATACGGAATGGGCAAAGAAAAGTCGCATTCCTCTTACACCCCTTGAAAACGTGGTGCCTGTCTACAACGTGGATGGAACAATCAACTCCACTGGAGGCATCACGTACACATGTAAACTTATTATAGATTATCAGGGACACCGTGAAAAAGTTACGGCAGATGTTACCAATCTTGGCCGAAATCAGATGATTCTCGGATACACATGGTTAAGGGACCACAATCCCTCCATTGATTGGACCCTAGGTCATGTACACATGGACAGATGTCCTATGTCATGCAAAGTATTGAATAGTACATATGGTAATAGAATGGAAGAATATGAGAGATCTTACATAGCAAATACGTACACAGACCAGTTCACGATACCAGATCCTAGCTCAGAAGATGCCTTTAAATTGGTACCAGAACACTATAGAGATTTCCTAGATGTCTTTTCAGAGAAAGTTTCCGAACGACTTCCTGAACGAAAAGCTTGGGATCACGTGGTAGATCTAAAATCCGATTTCGTACCTAAAAAGGGTAGATTAATCCCGCTTGGACCAGCTGAACAGGATGAAGTTAAAGTGTTCATGAATGAACAATTGAAGAAGGGATACATCAGACCTTCGAAATCTCTGCAGACTTCTCCAGTGTTCTTTATACCAAAGAAGGATGGAAAGAAGCAAATGGTCATGGATTATAGATACCTCAATGAAGGCATGGTTAAAAACAATTACCCCCTTCCGTTAATCTCGCAGATCATAGATAAGCTCAAAGGAGCTAAATTATTCACAAAGATGGATCTTAGATGGGGATACAATAATGTCCGCATCAAAGAAGGCAACGAATGGAAAGGAGCCTTATTGATATTCTCGAAACACAACAATGTACAGAAACATCGTGAAGCAGTACGAAGAGTACTTTGGAAACTTCGTGAGAATGATCTGTTTGTAAAACCATTGAAGTGCTTCTTTGAAGTTACAAAAGTAGACATGCTTGGAATGGATGTATCAGGAGATGGAATCTTGATGAGCAAGAATAAACTTGATGGAATCGCCTCGTGGCCTGTTCCCCATAACATAAAAGGAGTTCATAGCTTCTTGGGACTCACCAACTTCTATCGACATTTCATCGAGAATTACTCTTTGATTGCCCATCCCTGGCATGACTTAACAAAGAAAGATCAACCCTGGTGCTGGGGAAATGCACAACAAATAGCCTTTGATAGTTTAAAAGAAAAGTTTACTACCGCACCTGTCTTGGCATATCCAGATGACACGACCCCTTATCGTGTCGAATGCGATGCATCAGAATTCGCTACTGGTGCAGTATTGTCCACCCTTAAGGAAGACAAATGGCACCCTGTCGCATATATGTCTCATAGCATGACTAAAGAAGAACAGAATTACCTGATTGCCGATAAAGAAATGTTAGCAATCATCCATTCTCTTGAACAATGGAGACATCATCTAGAAGGAGCTTGTCACCAGTTTGAAGTTTGGACAGATCATAAAAATCTTATGTACTTTATGAAATCACAAGATCTGAACAAGCGACAAGCCAGATGGGCCCAATATCTCTCTCGTTTTGATTATTTACTTGTAAACAAACCTGGCACAGCAATGGGAAAAGCAAATTCCTTATCTAGAAGAGAAGATCATAGTATAGGAATAGAAAATGATAACAAAAATACTGTCATGATAGATAGTTCAAAAATACGTAGTGTACAAGAAATTGAACTCTTTGATAAGATAAAAATAGAGCAAAAGAAACACACCGTTGCTGAAGGATCAGTATATAGTAAAGGTTTATGGGAATATGATGGAAAGATATGGATACCTAGGAATTTGCGTTTAGAAGTAATAACACAATTTCACAATCATTCACTCACTGGACATAAAGGCCTGGATAAAACCAAAGAATTGATAGCTCGCTACTATAAGTGGCCTGGCATGAAAGCCGATATAGAAACATATTGTAAATCTTGCGATTGATGTGCTCGCATGAAGCCTTCGAATATAGCTCCAGCAGGGAAACTGCAACCCTTACCAGTGGCGTCTGGTCCATGAAAAGACGTCTCAGCTGACTTTGTCACTGGCTTTCCGGAATCACATGGATATGATAGTGTGCTTGTAGTGGTGGATTGCTTCTCAAAGGAAGTAGCCCTTATCTCCACTACTAAATCAGTCACTGCACAGAAAACCATGCAATTATATAAAGACTATGTATGGAAACATCATGGTTTGCCGGATTCTATTGTATCTAATCGTGGTCCACAGTTTGCCAGACAAATGATGATTGATCTTCTGAAATTGTTGAAAATTGAAAAGAAAATGTCCACAGCCTATCACCCTCAAATGGATGGGCAAACTGAGCGTATCAATAGAGAATTGAACCAATATCTCCGCTTGTTTGCTGCTGAAAAGCAATCTCAATGGGTAGAATGGCTTGCGCTTGTGCAATTTAATTTCAACAACACAAAATCATCATCTATGGGATTTACTCCCTTTCAGCTCACCAAGACGTTTACTCCTCATATGGGCATCAAACCAAGAATAGTGAAATCACCTGCTGCCGAAGCATTCGCATCAGACATGCACTCAAATTTGGAGTCTGCCAAGGCAAATCTTGAGAAAACGCGTGCCAAAATGTCACTTTAGGCCAATAAATCTCGATCTGACGCTCCCACTTATGCAATTGGCGATCTTGTTCTATTGTCATCAGAACACTTGGTTATTGCAGATAGACCCTCATGAAAATTGACAGAGAAATGGATTGGACCCTATCAGGTCACAAATGTGTACATGAACTCTGTGGAATTGTTATTCCCAAAGTCGATAACCGCTCGTAACGTCGTGAATGTCTCATGCATTAAACCTTATATTGAACCCCTCAATGGCCAACCTGTTGCTCGTTCCGGTCTTATTTCTGTTGATGATGAAGGACATGCAGAATTTGAAATTGACTACATTGTGGATTCTCGACCTATTGGCCGTGGTTTCCAATACTTGATCCATTGGAAGGGATATGATGAATCAGATCGCACTTGGGAAGCCACTTCCTCAGTTGCTAAACATGGAAAAGATGCCATTGCCTTGTTTCACACAAAAAATCCTAGCGTGCCTCGTCATTTGAATATGTCTTGTGCTTTGTTCCAGGGTGTTTTTAATACTCCTGTGATCAATTACACTTCTGGCTCGACCGTGTTTTAATTCATGTGATCTGGAATCTCACTTCTAGTAGGGGGGTAATGTTACAAACCCTCTTTTGCAACCTAGCTTTAGTGCCGATTTATCTTATCTAATCTTATCTAAGCGCGCGTCTATCTTATCTTATCAATCAAGCGCTGGATCATATCTTATCATGTCACGTGACTTGAGTCTAGACCACTATGATGTCATACCTCATGGCTAGCGCATGCTAAAGGCATGGTAGCCTCATGTTGTAGTTCTAGACCATAGCTCCCACAGGTGTGTGAACACTTAGTACATATATAGTAGTTTATCTCACGGCACATCATCACTCACTAAGCACCTGCCCTAGAGTACACCTCATAATTGCCTCATGTATAGTAGTATATAACAATGCCAGTACCAGCCAGACACCCCAGTCTGTTCTGGTTGATTCCCTGACCTGAAATAGTCCCCTCGTCTCTGAGTCCTTGTCTTTGTGGTGACTTAGTGCCTTAACTGTATAGTTTTGGTCATTGCCAACACCCAAGCCACCTTTTTAGTCGCACCTCCCCCTTGTAATCCCTTCATCGATGGCGACTATCGAAGAACTAGTGCAGCTCGTGTGAGAGCTGAACAACAAACTAAACAATGTCATTATGGAGAATAGTGTTGCAAATGCTAGTCGTCACTAGTTACTTTTACTTTAGCGCCTATAGCACCTATTTCCTTTCTTTCTGTTTGTTGAAGTCCAGAGCACCCAAATGTAAACAAAGCACTCAGTCCTTACTTTTACTTTACCATTGCGCACTGCATTACATAATATGATGTCACTATGACATCATGATCTAGACTAACACATGTTTATTGCAAGGCATGCTTCTCTTCCATTCTACATAGCCTTAGCCTCACTTTTGCATCCTGGTAAGCATAGCCTTGCCTCACCATAGACACATGTAGCACAGCTTGTAAGTAGTATATATACTTGAATGCAGCAACGGAACAAGCCAGTCTTGTTCTTGTTGGATTTCCTTTGCCAACATCCTTTCTTCTCTTAAGTTGAGTTTGAGTGCAGTGCCTAGACTCTGTCAAAGGTCACCTTCATTAGAACAAGACTAGTTCTTTCTCCCTGCTATGTACACTCGGACCCCAGAGTTAAGGGGAACCCCTCGTACTACCAGAGGTTAAAAGGAAACCCTTGAGCAGGTTACCCTCGCTGGAAAGCAACCAGCTCCCCACTGCTACATATACGGTCGTTTGCCATGATCAAATTGGTGGTATTGGATTTATTTGGTACAGATTTCCTTTTCGTGTAAATAAGAATAAAGTTGCTGGGACTGTTAGGATCTGTGATAGTGCACTACACATGGATTAGTAGGATAAGAGGCTACTATGGAACTGAGACCCGATATCGAGCTCAGCGGAATCCCGATTTCTTTTGTAAGATTCGCAGGCTTATAGACCTAAATCTGTGCCGAAGCCAGGCATTCCGGTTCCTCCGACTCTCTCGACTTACGTGTTAGGATATCATTTTTTTTTTTTGTATACCATTTGGTGATTGGTCTCTTTGTGAGTATCACCGAATTAATTAGCAAAGCTGGATTTTGATGGAGATATTGTAGAATTTGTGTGTAGTAACTTTAGCACACAATCAGAAGAATACATTCTCCCCAAAACTACTTGGTTATCAATTGAACCAGAAAGAGTAGCGATCGACAACATCTCAGACCTCGATCAGTGGCCTTATTGGCTTAGAAAAGAATTTTTAGAATCCCTTATTGGAGAAGGACCTTCAGTAAAACAAACAGCAGAACTACACAGGTACGAAGCCCAAGCAACATTTTTAGTAGCACCCCCTTCTTGCGACCCCTTCACCAACCCTTTCGAAAATGGCAACCATCGCCGAACTACTGCAGCTCGTGAACGAGCTAAACTCCAAGCTAAACAACATCATGGTGGAGAATCGGACACTGAAGGACTGGCTTGAAAGAGCCAAAGACTGTGCCGATGCCGCGAAGACCCAAGCAGAGGAGGCCTCCCAGGCCGCAGATAAAGGCACTGTTGCGACCACAGTGAACAAAAAGGTCACCATTGTTCCCAACCCTGGCAACTTTAACAGTGCCTATAGCTGGTTCGAGGAATGGTGGACTAAAATGGAGGTTTACCTCAAAATGAACAAGAAAGTGTATCCGAAAGACGAGCATCAGACTTACGTGGTATTAGTAAGAATAGGCTCGACTAAAGAAAAGGACAAAAACAGGGCAGGTGCTTGGGCTCGAAATGAGCTAAAGAAAACAAAAAGAGTGGGTTATGAATGGCCCACAATAGAAGAAATCGAAGCCCATCTAAGGCAATGATTCACCATGGGGAACGAGAAGGACTTGGCAGTACGAAGGCTAATGTCCATGAAACAAGAGTTCAAGGAAAGAACCCAAACCTTTCTCACCAGGTGGATCGCCAATTACGATCAGGCGATGTGTGGAGATGTGATGGGAATCGCTCTCCTAGAAAAACAACTACGGGCAGAAGTAATGAAGCCCATATTCCTCAATAAAGCTTGGCAGCACACTGTGCTGGCTTACATCACAGTGATTCAGCAATATGCTGAGTCTATTGAGTCCTTTGAGACTCGAAGCAAGATTCCCACCCCCTGGAGTCCAAAAAGGGAATGGGATGCCAATGCCATGGATATAGATGGTGTCACCACAGAAGCTGGCAAAGGCCCAGCTGGTTGTTATAATTGTGGGAAAAAGGGTCACCAAGTAAGGGAGTGTCAATCTCCCAAGAAAAACCAATGCAACAAATGCAAATTTGTTAATGGTAGGCACCATGCCAAGTGTGCCAAGAGGATCAACGCTGCAGAGACAACTGCTGAAACAAACAACGGCAAAGGCAAAGAGAAAGAAGAGGATCTCAATGCCCAGATCGCCCGAATCATTAAGGTGACCATGGACCAGGGAAAAGGACAAACATAGACTCACTGGGCAGTAGTTTACATACAGAAAATAATAAAAATAGTAGGTTAGGAGTAGATAGTTCTTTTGCTTCTGATTTGAGAGCTCAATGCTAAAATAGTGCTAGCTCATTTCCTTCTTCTCCTCTTTCTGATTTTGTAGTTGTAGATGAATCCCTGATCATACGTAACATTATGATAGAAGAAAAAGAAAAAAATAAAGAACCTGTTTACAATATGTGACAGTTAGCTAGGATGGCTGTAGATAGCACTTATGTACCGGACAATTTTGTAGATTGGAATATCTTAGAAGATTCGCAATGTGGTAGCCTACCCGAATCAACTGACATGGCATTCTCAGGAGAGCGTGGCCACCAGAATGTGGTACTTAATTCCGTGATAACTGAAGAAAATGAGGATCCTAGCCCAGAGAATCGCCGAGTCAGGACTATCAACCCTGATAAGAAACTCACCATAAAAATCGAAATTAAACAAAACGACAAAAAGAGAGAAGCATTAGCCTTATTGGACAGTGGAGCCAATGGCACATTCATGGACCTGAAATGGGCCAACAAAAATAGTATCCAGCTTAGGAGAAAGAGCCGAGAAATTCTCATCTACAATGTGGATGGATCGAAAAATGCTGCAGGCAGCATTCGCTATGAGGCAGATGTCACTGTCAGACACAAAGACCATATGGAAAGGATGGTGGTAGATATGATAAATCTAGGAAAGAATCAGATGATTCTCGGACACAACTGGTTGGTCCATCACAACCCCATGATCAATTGGGAGCATGGCAAGGTTACGTTAAACCAATGCCCTAAAGAGTGCCAAGTACTACAGGCACATTGGAACAACGAGTCAGAAAACGGATATCTTATCCAGAAAATCATGAAACCAGATGAGATAGATCTGGCGGAAAAACCCATAGAGCCCAAAGAGGCTTTTAAGTTGGTACCTGAATGGTGCCATGATTATCTCAATGTCTTTTCGAAAAAGGCAAGCGAAAGAATGCCAGAGAGTAAACCATGGAATCACGCAATAGATCTCAAACCTGACTTCATACCAAAGAAGGGTAGGATCATTCCCACCTCTGTTCAGGAACAAGAGGAGGTCTCGGCATTTGTGGATGATCAGTTGAGCAAGGGATATATTTGTCCCTTGAAGTCCCCACAAACTTCGCCAGTGTTCTTTATCCCCAAGAAAGATGGAAAGAAGAGGATGGTAATGGATTACCATTATCTTAACAAGGGAACAATCAAGAACAATTATCCCTTGCCTCTAATTTCCCAGCTTATAGATAAGCTTAAAGGGGCTAAATTATTTACAAAAATGGATCTGTGATGGGGTTACAACAATGTCCAGATCAAGGAGGGTGATGAGTGGAAAGGAGCATTCATTTGCCATAGAGGTGCATTCGAACCACTAGTAATGTTCTTCGGGCAGTGTAATTCGCCTGCCATGTTCCAACAGATGATGAATGAGATCTTTGCCGACATGCCCGATGTAGTCATCATATACATCGACGATCTCACGATCTTCACTAAATCTGATGATGTGTGGAAACATAGAAAAATCGTTCGGGAAGTGCTGGCATGCCTAAGAAAACATGATTTATTTGTGAAGCCAGAAAAGTGCTTCTTCGAGCAAACCTCGGTCAAAATGCTGGGCATGATAGTGTCAACCGAAGGAATATGTATGGATATGAAGAAGGTTCAGGGCGTTACAGAGTGGCAGCCCCCGGTTAATGTGAAAGGAGTTAGAAGCTTCCTAGGGTTGGCCAACTATTACCAGAGATTTATTAAAGAATACAGTTTGATGGCAGCACCACTGCATGAACTGACTAAAACGGATCAACCCTGGACTTGGGGAAAAAGTCATCAGGATGCTTTCGACCAGATCAAAAGTGCTTTCATCTCGGCACTGATACTGGCATACCTGGATGACAAATCGGAATATCGTGTAGAAACTTTGCTGTAGAAGGTGTGCTATCCACCTTGAAGGATGATAAGTGGCATCCAGTAGCATTCATGTCACACAGAATGACTGCTGAACAACGTAACTATCCCATAGTGGATAAGGAAATGCTGGCCATTATAACATCGTTAGAGTCCTGGAGACATTACCTGGAAGGTGCTAGACACACATTCGAGATCTGGACTGATCATAAAAATCTCCAGTATTTCATGAAATCCCAGGATCTCTTGTGTAGACAAGCAAGATGGGCCCTTTACCTGTCAAGATTTGATTACAAGATAGTCAACAAGCCAGGAACCTTGATGAAAAAGGCAGACACACTCTCTAGAAGAGCAGAATTAGCAGTTGGGATTGAATCCAACAATAAAAACATGGTCATGATTCCACCACATAGGATCAGTAGGGTTGAGATGCATCATGACAATCAGTCGAAGAGCCTCCCCTTATTTGACGACATTAAAAAGGCACATTCCAAAGTGGATAAACCGGATGGTTCAACTCTCCATAATGAGTTATGGCACTATGCCAATCATGTATGGGTTCCACAGTCTTTACGAACCCAAATCATCACACAATTCCATGACCATCTCTTAGCCGGTCACAAAGGTGTGGAAAAGACCTCGGAGCTGATCAAGCGATCATATGATTGGCTCAATTTGAGGAATGACGTCACAGAATACATACATCATTGTGAGCTGTGTGCTTGCATGAAGCTGAGTAACACAATGCCTAGCAGTAAAGGAATGCCATTAGAAGTTCCAGGTGGACCCTGGAAAGAAGTCAGTGCAGATTTTGTCACTGGATTATCCAAGAGCAATGGGTTTGACATAATCTCAGTCATGGTGGATCATTTCTCGAAAGAAGCAATGTTTATCCCTACAACAAAGGAAATAATGGCATTAGAAGCTGCCAAGTTGTACGTGGATTACATCTAGAAACACCACGGACTGCCTGATTCGATCGTTTCGGATCAAGGCCCACAATTCACTTCATTTTTAATGGAGGATCTCTGCCAAATGTTGAACATTCAATGAAAGATGTCAACCGCTTACCATCCACAAACTGATGGTCAGACGGAGAGGGTGAATAGAGATCTACAACAGTACATCAGGCTCTATACCCTAGAAAAACAAGATAAATGGGAGGAACTTCTCGCAATCGCTCAGTTTATGTATAATAACACTCAGTCCTCAGCTACTGGGTTTTCGCCATTCCAAGTGAACAAAACCTTCGAACCTAGACTCGGTTTTGAAGTTGTTATGTCCAAAGCCCCTTCAGCTGTGGACTTAGTATCTCAGATGCAATTGAATCGCGAAAGCACTAGAAGTGCCTTGGACAAAACTCGAGAGAGGATCAAGAAACAAATAGATCTTCATCGTTCAGAAGCACCCCCCTACAAGATAGGAGATCAAGTGTGGTTGTCTTCTGAACATCTCACAATGGACTCGTCTAGAACTTGTCCTAAATTAAATGATCGATGGCTTGGTCCATACCCAATTACAGACATTAAAAATAAAAATGCTATAACTTTGATGTTGCTGAAAGGAAGCAGAGCTTATCCCACGGTTAATGTTTCAAGGGTCAAACCCTACTTAGAACCTCTTGCAGGTCAACCCATCATACACCCAGGTCCAGTGGTGATTGACGACAATGGTACCACAGAGTTTGAAGTAGATTACATTATAGATAGACGAAGAAGAGGAAGAGGATTCCAGTACCTAGTGCACTGGAAAGGATATTCAGAGGACAACAGGACATGGGAACCTGCTTGTAATCTTACTCATGCACAGGAGGCACTTAACACTTTTGATATGAATCACCAAAAGGCGATTCAGATGGTTTACAATGATGACGAATCAGAAATCAAATCCATTTTCTCTCTGGAGTGTGCTGAGGCTTGGCCTAGTGACTCTGAGGATCTGGAATCTCCTCCCTAGAAGGGGGGTAATGTTGCAAACGCTAGTCATCACTAGTTACTTTTACTTTAGCACCTATAGTGTCTATTTCCTTTCTTTTTTTTTGTTGAAGTCCAGAGTGCCCAAATGTAAACAAAGCGCTCAGTCCTTACTTTTACTTTACCATCGCACACTGCATTACATAATATGATGTCACTATGACATCATGATCTAGACTAACACATGTTTATCACAAGGCATGCTTCTCTTCCATTCTACATAGCCTTAGCCTCACTTTTGCATTCTGGTAAGTATAGCCTTGCCTCACTGTAGACACATGTAGCACAGCTTGTAAGTAGTATATATACTTGAATGCAGCAACGGAACAAGCCAGTCTTGTTCTTGTTGGATTTCCTTTGCCAACATCCTTTCTTCTCTTAAGTTGAGTTCGAGTGCGGCACCTAGACTCTGTCAAAGGTTGCCTTCAAATAGGATGCTGAAGAACTGGCTCGAAAGAGCAGAAGACTGTGCAGACGCTGCGAAGATGCAGGCAGAGGAGGCCTACCAGGCTGCTGATAAAGGGACTGTCTCTACAACAATCAATAAGAAAGTTACCATCATTCCTGACCCTGGTAATGTTAATGGAACCTATAGTCGCTTCAAAGAATGGTGGACCAAGATGGAGGTTTACCTAAAGATGAATCGGGAAGCATACCCAAAAGACAAACATCAAATGTATGCTGTATTGGTCTGAATGGGATCAACTAAAGAAAAAGACGAAAATGGCACTGAAGCCTGGGCCTGTAATGAACTTAAAAAAACAAAGGCACCAAACTACAATTGGCCCAATATGGCAGAGATAGAATGGAATCTTCGTCAAAGATTCACCATGGGCAACAAAAAGGACTTAGCTATTCGACAGTTAATGTCTATGAAACAAGGTTTTAAGGAGCACACACAAACGTTCCTCACTCGCTGGATTGCCAATTTTGACCAAGCGAGTTGTGGAGATGCAATGGGGATAGCGCTCCTCGAACAACAAATCAGGGCCAAGGTGATGCGGCCAATATTTTTAGATAAGCAATGGCAACACACTGTTCCTGAGTACTGTGCAGTTATTCAGGAGTATGCCGAAGTGATCGAGTCATTCAAAACTCGATCAAAAGTTCCCACCCCCTATAGCCAAAAGAGGGAAAGGGACCCAAATGCAATGGAGATAGACACTGTCTCCACAGCAGGCAGCGCTCAGGGCTGCTTGAACTGTGGCAAAAAGGGTCCCGATCGAAGGAGTGCAGGGTTCCTAAGATCAAATGTGCAGAATGTGGATGGTTCAGTGGATTCCACCATCAGGACTATTTCAAGCAAAACATCCATGCCACAGAGACAACTGTGAAATCAAACAAAGGAAAGGAGAAAGAAGAGGAAGAACCCCTGGACAAAAAGATTGCCAGGATGGTGAAAGAAGCGATGGAGCAGGGAAAAGACGAAGCATGAGTTCACTGGGCAGTAGCTCACACACAGACAATAGTATATTAGGTAAAGATAGTGATTTTGCATCTTCTTTGAGGGCTCAACACCAAGATAGCATTAGCCCGTTTCCTTTTTCAGATTTCAAAATTTTAGATAGTACTCCTGTAATACATAGCATCACAAAAGAAGAAAAAGAAAAAGAAAAAGAACCACTTTACAATATGAGACAATTAGCTAGAATAGCAGTAGATAGTAATTATGTACCGGACAATTTCATAGACTTCTCTCAGATCTCTCGATGTGGTAGCCTACCACAGATCACAACAACCAACACGGCATTCTCAGAAGAGCATGACTCTCGGGACAGGGTGCTTAATTCCGTGTGTACCAAAGAAAAAGAGCTTCTTAGCCCAGAAGACCAACTTGTCAGGACCATCAATCTGAAACAAGAGCTCACTATAAAAATCGAAATAAAACAAAAATACAAAAAGACGACAGCAATAGCACTATTGGATAGTGGTGCTAACAGCACTTTCATTGATCTGAAATGGGCCAAAAAGAATCAGATTCAGCTAAAAAAGCTAGATTGCGAAGTACAGGTGTACAACATAGATGGATCTCATAATGCTGCTGGCAGTATTCAGTATAAAGCCAAAATTGTGGTTTGATATCAAAACCACCTGGAAAAGATGATGGCAGAAGTTACCAATCTGGGAAAAAACCAGATGATTCTAGGACATAACTGGTTAGTCCATCACAACCCCATGATCAATTGGGAACATGGCATGGTTCAGCTTAACTGATGTCCAGGAGACTGCCGCAACCTCCAGTTGAGCTGGGATTAGAAAGAAGATGAATGGAGATACTTTGTCCAGAAAATCATGAAAAACAATTCGATAGAAGATGGTCCGGGGACCCCTCCCGCATCTAATATCGAACCTGAGGATGCCTTCAAACTGGTACCAGAGTGGTGCCACGACTATCTAGATGTCTTCTCGAAAAAGGCTAGTGAATGAATGCCAGAAAGGAAGCCTTGGGACCATGCCATAGATCTCAAGCCCAATTTCATACCTAAGAAAGGACGAATCATTCCCACCTCTGTGCAGGAACAAGAGGAAGTTTCTGCATTTATAGATGATTAATTAAGCAAAGGCTACATTAGGCCTTTGAAGTCCCCACAGACTTTGCCGGTGTTCTTTAGCCCGAAGAAAGATGGGAAAAAGAGGATGGTGATGGATTACCGTTACCTTAACGAGGGGACAGTCAAAAATAATTACCCCTTGCCTCTAATCTCACAGCTGATTGATAAGCTCAAGGGATCTAAATTATTTACCAAGATGGATCTGTGATGGGGCTATAATAACATCCACATCAAAGAAGGAGATGAGTGGAAGGGAGCATTCGTGTGTCATAGAGGTGCATTTGAACCACTAGTAATGTTCTTTGGGCAGTGCAATTCACCTGCCACATTTCAACAGATGATGAATGAGATCTTCACCAACATGCCTGATGTTGTCATAGTATACATCGACGATCTCATGATCTTTACCAAATCTGGAGATGTGATTGAACATAGAAAAATCATTCAGGAAGTGCTGGCACACCTAAGAAAACATGATTTATTTGTCAAACCAGAAAAGTGTTCTTTCAAACAAAAATCTGTGGACATGCTGGGCATGATAGTATCAACGGAAGGGATCTCGATGGACCTGACCAAAGTAAAAGGAGTTACAGAATGGGTTGCACCCATGAACGTCAAAGGAGTTAGAAGCTTCTTAGGGCTGGCCAACTTCTATAGAAGGTTTATTAAAAATTACAGTTTGATGGCAGCACTACTGCACGGACTAACTAAGAAAGATCAACCCTGGAGCTGGGGAGATGCTCAGAAGCAGGCCTTCGATAGTATCAAAAGGGCTTTCATCACCACCCCTATTCTCGCTTACCCCAATGATTATGCCACCTACCAAGTAGAGTGTAATGCATCGGACTTTGCAGTTGGAGCAGTGCTCTCTGTTCAGCAGCAAGACAAGTGGCATCCAGTTGCATATATGTCACATAAGATGTCCCCTGAACAGTGAAATTATCCTATAGCTGATAAGGAGATGCTAGCCATCATCACATCATTAGAGTCCTGGAGACATTATCTTGAAGGTGCCAGGAACACCTTCGAAATCTGGACAGATCACAAGAATCTGCAGTACTTCATAAAGTCCCAAGATCTAAACTGCCGACAGACAAGATGGGCGCAGTACTTGTCTAGATTTAATTATACGTTAGTCAACAAACCAGGCACCTCAATGGGAAAAGCCGATGCTCTCACTAGACGAGAAGATCATAAAGTAGGAATAGAAGATGATAATAGAGACATGGTCATGATTCTGCCACATAGGATCAGTAGGGTTGAGATGCATCACGACAATCAGTCGAAGAGCCTCACCCTACTTGAAAACATAGAAAAAGCACATTCGGAAGTGGATAAACCCAATGGATCTCTCCTCCAAAATGGACTATGGCATTATGCCAATTACGTATGGGTTCTGCAGTCATTAAGGACCCAAGTTATCACTCAGTTCCATGATCACCTGCTAGCAGGACACAAAGGAGTGGAAAAGACCATTGAGCTAATCAAGCATTTATATAATTGGCCAAATTTACGGAACGACGTTAAAGAATACGTCAGTCATTGTGATCAGTGTGCAAGGATGAAACCAAGCAACACCATGCCTAGTGGTAAAGGAATGCCATTAGAAGTTCCAGCTGGACCTGGAAAGAAGTCAGCATTGATTATGTCACTGGTTTACCCAAGAGTTATGGATATGATGCAATCTTGGTAGTAGTGGATCGCTTCTTGAAAGAAGCTATGTTCATTCCCACAATGAAGGAAGTAACTTCAGTAGAAACAGCCAAACTCTACAGGGATTACATATGGAAGCATCATGGTCTTTGAGATTCGATTGTGTCAGATCAAGGACCACAGTTCTCTTCATTTGTAATGGAGGATATCTGCAGGATGTTGAACATCCAAAGAAAAATGTCTATGGCATACCATCCACAAACTGATGGTCAAACCGAGAGAGTAAACAGAAAGCTCCAACAGTACCTGAGACTCTATACTCTTGATAAACAAGATAAATGGGCTGAATTGCTAGCAATTGCCCAGTTCACATACAACAACACTCAGTCATCAGCTACTGGGTTCTCTCTGTTTCAAGTGAACAAAACATTCGAACCAAGATTAGGTTTTGAACATATCTCTAGTTCGGCTCCAGCAGCCGCAAATTTAGTCTTCCAAATGCGATCGAATCGTGATAATGCTAAGCTAGCCTTGGCAAAAACTAGAGAGCAGATCAAAGAACAGATTGACCACCATCGTTCGGAAGCACCCCCCTACAAGATAGGAAGTCAAGTGTGGTTAAGCTCCAAACATCTGTCTATGGGCCCAGATAAACAGTGCCCTAAATTAAATGATTGATGGATAGGACCATACTGGATTACGGATTTAAAAGGAGAAAATGCTGTAACCTTGGCATTGCTGAAAGGCAGCCATGCTCATAAGATAGTCAATGTTTCAAGGATTAAACCCTACTTAGAACCTCTTGCAGGTCAACCTGTCATCAACCCAGGTCCAGTGGTTGTAGATGATGAGGGCACTGCAGAATTCGAAGTAGATTTTATTGTAGATTGAAGCAAAAGAGACAGAGGATTCCAATATCTGGTACATTGGAAAGGATATGGAGAAGATGGCAGGACATGGGAACCTGCACGTAACCTTACTCATGCGCAAGACACATTGAACACCTTTGATATGAACCATTCGAGATTGGTTCAAGCCACTTATAAGGATTCAGAATCAGAGATTGAGTCTATCTACTCTTCTGATTGTGCTGTTGATTGGCCTAGTGACTCCAAGGATCTGGAATCTCCTCCCTAGAAGGAGGATAATGTTGCAAATCCTGGCTAGATGCCATTAGTTTTTCACTTTAGCACCTATAGTGCTTATTCTTTTTCTTAATATTTCTCTAAGTCCAGAGGACCCTAAATGTAGTACAAGCGCTCAGTCCTTGATCATATCTTATCTAGCACCACATTACATAATATGACATCATATGACATCATAGTCTAGACTTACACATTGTGTTACAAACCTCGTTCTTTAACCTAGCTTTTAAATGCTCTCGTTATCTTATCTTATCTTATCTAAGCGCGCGCCAATCTTATCTCACATCTTAGCGCTCGATCATATCTTATCGTGTCACGTGACTCGAGTCTAGACCATTATGATGTCATACCTCATGGTTAGCGCATGTTATACACATGGTAGCCTCATGTCATAGTTCTAGACTCTCGTTCCCACAGTCATGTGAACACTTAGTACATACATAGTAGTTTATCTCACGGTGCGTCATCGCTCACTAAGCACCTGCCCTAGAGTATGCCTCATGGCCGCCGCATGTAAAGTAGTATATATACAATGCCAGTCCAGCCAGACTCCTTAGTCTGTTCTGGTTGATTTCTGACCATCAATAGTCCCTTCTTCTCTCCGTCTCGACTTTTGCAGGTGACCTAGTGCATTTCCTATATAGGATTTGTCATTGCCAACACATTGTAATCACAAGGCAGCACTTCTCTTCCATTTCACACTGCCTTGCCTCACCTTAGTAGCATGTAGACATAGCTCTAGTATAGCCTCGACCTCATGGTCAACACATGTATTGTAGTATATATACTTGAATGCAGCAATGGAACAAGCCAGTCTTGTTCTTGTTGGAATACCCTTTCAACACCACTTTCTATAGTTCTTGAGTTCAAGTGATTCAGCACCTAAGCATTGCTAAGGTTGCCTTTAGGGAGTAAATTCCATAGAAGATGATTTTGTATTGTTGAAATTAAATTGTGCTAAGGCAAGCCATTCTACCCATTGAGATTGCTTTTCTGTGACAAATAAGTGGAGATATTGATTCAATTCTCTGTTAACATGCTCTGTTTGTCCATCGGTTTGAGGGTGATAGACAGTAGACATTTTCTTTTCTATTTTCAACAATTTAAGGAGATCTATCATCATTTGTCTGGCGAATTGTGGACCACGATCAGACACAATAGAATCAGGCAAGCCATGATGTTTCCATACATAGTCTTTGTATAATTGCGCTGTTTTCTGTTCAGTAACGGATTTCATAGTAGGGATAAGGGCTACTTCTTTAGAGAAGCGATCCACTACTACAAGCACACTATCATATCCATGTGATTCTGGGAATCCAGTGACAAAGTCAGCTGAAACGTCTTTCCAAGGTCCAGATGCTACTGGTAAGGGTTGTAGTTTTCCTGCAGGAGCTATATTCAAAGGCTTCATATGAGCACATCAATCACAAGATTTACAATATGTTTCTATATTGGCTTTCATGCCAGGCCACTTGTAGTAGCATGCTATCAATTCTTTGGTTTTATCCAGGCCTTTATGTCCAGCGAGTGGATGATCGTGAAATTGCATCATTACTTCTAAACGCAAATTCCTAGGTACCCATATCTTTCCATCATATTCCCATAATCCATTTTTGTACAATGATCCTTTTGCTATTGTAAGTTTCTTGTGTTCTATTTTATTCTATCAAAGAGTTTGATTTCTTGTATACTACATATTTTTGAACTATCTATCATGATGGTATTTTTTTTATTGTTTTCTATTCCTATTTTATGGTCTTCTCTTCTAGATAAGGCATCTGCCTTTCCCATTGCAGTGCCTGGTTTATTCACTAATAAATAATCAAAATGAGAGAGATATTGGGCCCATCGAGCTTGTCTACGGTTCAGATCTTGTGAGGTCATAAAGTATTGTAAGTTTTTGTGATCTGTCCATATTTCAAACTGATGTCTAGCTCCCTCTAAATGATGTCTCCATTGCTCGAGAAAAAGAATGATTGCAAGCATTTCTTTATCAGCGATTGGGTAATTACACTGCTCAGGGGTCATGGAGTGTGACATGTATGTGACAGGGTGCCACTTGTCTTCCTTAAAGGTTGACAACACTGCACTAGTGGCATAATCTGATGTATCATATTTGACACAATAAGGGGTTGTGTCATCCGGATATGCCAAGACAGGCGCTGATGTGAATTTTTCTTTTAATTTATCAAAAGCTATTTGTTGTGCAGTACCCCAGCACCAGGGTTGATCTTTCTTTCTTTGTTAAATCATGCAAGGGTCGTGCGATTAAGGAATAGTTTTCAATGAAGCGACAGTAGAAGTTGGCAAGTCCCAGGAAGCTTCTTACTCCTTTTATGTTATGGGGAACTGGCCATGAGGCAATACCATCAAGCTTATTTTGACTCACTGAAATTCCATTTCCAGATACATCCATCCCTAACATGTCTACTTTTGTTACTTCAAAGAAACATTTTGATGGTTTGACGAATAAGTCATTATTGCGAAGTCTCCGAAGTACTCTTCGTACTGCTTCATGATGCTTGACTACATCATTATGTTTCGAGAAGATTAATAAGTCATTGATATAAATAATTACAATGTCATTCATATCTGCAAAGATCTCATTCATCATTTGTTGGAACATTGCAAGGCTATTACACATGCCAAAGAACATAATAGTTGGTTCAAAGGCTCCTAGGTGGCAGACAAAGGCTCCTTTCCATTTGTCGCCTTCTTTGATGTGGACATTATTGTATCAGATCCATTTTAGTGAACAATCTAGTTCCTTTGAGCTTATCTATAATTTGCAATATTAATGGAAGGGGGTAGTTATTTTTAACCATGCCTTCATTGAGGTATCTATAGTCCATAAACATGCATTTTTTGCCATTCTTTTTTGGAATAAAGAATACTGGTGACGTTTGAGGAGATTTAGAAGGTCTGATGTAACCCTTCTTTAATTGATTGTTTACAAATGCTTTAACCTCATCTTGTTCAACAGGGCCGAGTGGGATCATTCTTCCTTTTTTGGGTATGAAATCGGGTTTGAGATTGACCGCATGATCCCATGCTTTTCATTTAGGAAGTCATTCAGATGCTTTCTCAGAAAAGACGTCTAGGTATTCCTTATAATGTATTGGTATGAGTATGAAGGCATCCTCAGAATTTGGATCTGGTAATGTGAAATTTTCACTGTGCATGCTGGCTATGTATTCTCTTTCTCTTTCTTCAATTCTATCACCATAGATGTTTTTCAATAACTTGCATGATGTAGGACATCTGTCCATTTGTATGTGACCTAAAGTCCAATTGATAGAGGAATTGTGGTCCCTTAACCATGTATATCCAAGAATCATTTGATTCCAGCCAAGGTTGGTGACATCCACAGTTACTCTTTCATGATGTCCCTGGTAGTCGATAATGAGATTACATGTGTATGCAATGCCTCCAGCAGAGCTTATAGTTCCATCCACATTGTAGACAGGCACCACATTTTCAAGAGGGGTGAGAGGAATGCAGTTTTTCTTGGCCCATTCCATATTGATAAATATGCCATTAGTGCCACTATCCAGTAGAGTGCTTGCTGTAATGTTTTTGTCTTTTTGGATTATATTGATTTTTAGGGTTATTTCTCTGAGTGGCTTGAGTGTGCGCACTCGTTGATCAGTCAGGTTCTAAAGAGAATTTGTTTTTTTTATAAGCAGAATTAAGCGTCACTTCCTGGTGACCATGCTCTTTTGAGATCACTGCTTTGGTTATATCATCTGGTAGGCTACCACAACGAGATGATGGAGAATAGGAAAAGGAACTATCTGTGTCACTATCTAATAATACATGAGATTCGAGTATAGAAAAACTATTACTAACAACTAGAGGAATAGAGGTTGTACTAGCACTATCTAGGCATCAAGTATGTAAAGAAACTAAAGAAGAAATATTGTTCGTCTGGGATGAGGTACCTTTACCCAATAAGGTCCTCATTGAGCTTTTCCTGACGTCACTTCCAGATCACGAAAACAGGCTCTGGCTGCCTCTAAGTCCATGCCCTGAGCTGCTTTTTGCCAAGATGGATTAGGGGGCTTTGTAAATGGGTTGTTGTTTGTTTTCGTGGTTGTCTCTATGGTGTGGACCTTGGTTTCAAATTTGGAACATTGTTTGTGGTGTCCTCTAAGCAAGAACCCACATTCTTGACATCTAGTGGATGCTGCCTTGCATTCCTTGGCGCAATGCCCATCTTTGCCACAGTTATAACATCCAATAGCATTTACTTGGCATGCCCCTTGCGTAGAGGCCACAGCAGCTGCAAATGATTTGGAACCTCCTCCAAATTCAGAAGGTTCTTCCCATGCTTGATGGACTATATCCATGTTCATGGCATTGGGGTCCTTTTGGGGTCCTTTACGGTATTCGAATGCTTCTAGTGCTTCTCCATATCATTGAAGTACTATGACATAATTGTTTACCAATTTGCAACTTTGATCATTCAAGTAAACTTGTCAGATTATATCTTGTCAAGCATTTTGTTCTAGTAGTGCAGTGCCCATATAATCTCCACAGTTGGCTTCCTCATATGCTGTGAGCCATTTTGTGAGGAATACTTGCATTCTCTCATTTTGTCCTTGCTTAAGGGACATAAGCTTTCATAGTGCTAAATCTTTATTGTTTCCTATTTGGAAACGGTTACAAAGATCTCTTTCTGGTAATACCGGGCTCAGATAGTTTTGTGAAGTACGGCATTGTTTCAGCTGGTTTCATGCCCAGGTTCTGGCACCATTCTTGTCTTCTTTCACACCAATTCTTGATAACGTGGCCATGCATCTTTCTTTATCCAAAGGGTAGGCTTTTGCATTCATCTCCATGAACACCTGCATTTTTAGCCACCATTCTTCAAATCTAGAGTACATGCCGTCATAACTTCCTGGATCAGGCACCACTGAGATCTTCTTTTCCACTTTTACTTGTGGAGAAGGTCTTGCCACTGTGTTTTCAGTGGCAGTGGCTCTGGCTTTGGCTATAAGGGCTGATACGGTTGCCCTTTGTAGTGCTTCGTTCATTGTTGTGAGCTGCTGTTGCAGCAAGGCGAGCTGATCAGCGAAGTCCAACATGTTTGGTATATTCGGGGTTGGATATGAAGGTAGGGGTGATTGTTTCTATTTCCAGGCAGGGGTGATCATTGGGATCGTAATCTGGATGTCCTTCTTGTGGAAGTGGGGGATATTGGAGTTCTGGGGTGGGAGATAGAAGGCGAGCAAAGTTTACAGAACATCCATAGTTTTCAGAGAACTGTATGAAACCTATTTTGACGATGAGGTGATTCTCACAAAGAGACCAGCAACTTGAATACTAAACCTTGTTATCTAGGGGGATCTCACGAAGAGTCCTTCTCTACTAGATCAATTGATCTGAAAGGCAAAATCAGGGTACACAAGCTCCAAATGCTTGTCGTAATAGAGTTGAGGAACCGGGGAATTGCCTGGCTTCAGCACAGTTTTAGCACTGCAAGGCTATGAATCTTATTTTAGATTGAAGAAATTGTGATTCAATCCTTTCACATAATCCACACGGCGAGCTGCTCTCCCTTGAATAGGAACTACTGACTAGTGAAGCGAACATGTAAAACACTACTTTGAGATAGATTCTGCAGCTGGTTAAGGCGTGAAGTTGCTATTAATACAGTGGAGATCAGAGTTGTATTCTTCGTGAGTTAAGGTCCTCAGACCACTATTCGAGCACAATTGTTTTAAGTCCAAGTGACTGTTCCCTTAACTCTGGGATCCGAGTGTACCACAGCAGTTATGAATAAGAGGCGTGTGTCAGGAAAATTTGAAAAATAGGGGTTGTGACAATATGTGGTCACAGACAAAAAGGAGGTGAGGTAGTGATGAAAAGAGTCTGTTCTTATGTTGGCAACAACCAAAGCTATACAGCTAAGGCACTAGGTCACCTCAAATACTAAGAACTCAAGGAAGAAGGGAGATGCTTAGGCTGGAAATCAACCAGAACAGACTGGAGTGTCTGGCTGGTACTGGCATTGTTATATACTACTATACATGAGGTTGCAATGAGGCTGGTTTAGGGCCAGTGCTTACTGATACTATGACATAGTGTGAGATAAACTACTATATATATACTAAGTGTTCACACACTCATGGGAACGGTGGTCTAGAACTGAGTCATGAGGCTACCATGCCTTTAGCATGCACTAGCCATGAGGTTTGACATCATTGTGGTCTAGACTTGAGTCATGTGACATGATAAGATAAAGATGAGCGCTTGATCAATAAGATAAGATAGACACGCGCTTAGATAAGATAAAATAAGATAAGATAAACAGGCACTAAAGCTAGGTTGCAAAAGAGGGTTTGTAACAACCCCCTGCCATGTCCACCACCACCAAACCTACCGAACTCCAATTGAGAGCACCAAAAGCCTTCAATGGCTCCTCCACTGAAGCACAGACCTTTATCAACACTATATAGATGTATTTTCTGGTCAATGAGACTGTATATGATACTGAGGTGAAGAAAGTCACCTATGCCCTCTCCTACATGACCAAAGGATCAGCCCTTACTTGAGCATCCACCTTTAGGACCAAGGCCCTCAAATCCCAACCCCCCTCCCTCGGTACCATGGCTGAACTCATCAAAGCATTCAACACTGCTTTTGTCCACCTGAACACCAAGGCAGACACCATTGCCTGGCTCTCATTGACCAGGATGAACAAAGATACCCTCTTCACCACCTACATCTCCAAATTCCAAAACCAAGTCACCCTCAGTGGCATCTCCTCCTCTGATGTTCTAATTGAATACTTCTTCACAGGACTCATTCCCTCCCTCATGCATTGTATCTACTTGATGGACACTCCCCCCACCACTGTTGCAAACACTAGTCGTCACTAGTTACTTTTTACTCTAGTGCCTATAGCACCTATTTCTTTTCTTTTCTTTTGTACAAAGTCCAGAGCACTCTAAATGTAGTACAAAGCGCTCAGTCCTTTATCTCTTATCTTATCACAATGCATTACATAATATGATGTCACTATGACATCATGATCTAGACTTACATGTAGTATCAGCAAGGCATGCTTCTCTTCCATTCCGCATAGCCTTAGCCTCACTTTAGCATCATGGTAAGCATGGCCTTGCCTCACTGTAGACACATGTAGTATAGCATTAGCACAGCACTGTAGTAGTATACAGTGACTCCAAAAACCATTCCAATATTTAACTTCAAACCAGGGCATGAAGTGTCCTGCAATCACCTGTGGAAATCTTGCTTATCTTTAGTAAAGACAAACATAGTACAAACCCTTAGCTACAACTCGGTCCCCAGGGTCATGTGATTTGGCTCAGGGGCTCCAGAGATATATCCATTCTAAACCAGCAATACCATTGGAACAGTTTTT
>JBBPMR010000362.1:0-23671 GCA_038090415.1 Rossbeevera mucosa | reverse complement strand
TGCTTACGTATGCTTGTCCTTCCGAGTTTGTTTGAAACTCACGATGGCCACCAGAAAAGCTGCAGAGTCTACGCTCTACCACGTACATCCAAAAGGCTTTTGGAAGAAGTTCCGTGCGTTATGAACTACTACATTATTTCATTATTACTGACATTGGAATAGGTGATGCGGTAGTTGTGAACCCGGAAATTTCTTCTGGCCTCCCGATCCCAGAATTGAACAGATACCCTCAGCCCGGTTCGCGTCCGGAGAAATACTCTACTCCTGCGACCAAAGGTGCCAATAACTATCATGCACCCTCAAATATAACTGACACTCCACTCAGCGTCTGACCCGGCTCAGAATCCCTACTGGAAACGCGATGTTCGGCGAGCTTACCCCCAGCTTTCTGTAGTCACTCAGTCGGATCTATCTACCCTGCTTATTCAGCACTCCCAACCTCAATCGTATGCATTTCCTTCATTTCATTGTTCCAAACTAACGTGTGTGTCAGTGTCGCCGCTCCCAAGGAGAGCGAGGCTGCTCAAGTTCCTGCGGAACCAAACGCCGTAGATCTAACACAAGCCATTACTATCGTTGCTTCTGCCGCACCGGTCTACAGTGAGGCTAAGTTGCCTCCCATAGTCCCTACACCATTCAAGCGATGGAGACCGGAGCGTGCACCGGACGCACCTCATGACCCCAACGCATACTTCCCCATGATACTATACAAGTAGAATTCGGGGTGTAGATTCATACCCATTTCACATGGTGACCACAAACAAACACTGCTCGAAACGCTTAAACGGTGATATTGAATTACCTCCACTTTCCCTAATGCCGCATTTTCCCCTGTGAGTGGCCACATGAAACATCATGTATGCGTTGCGAATGTCATTGCGCTCCAAGCTCAAACCCGGTGACGAGTACAGAGACACTCTTGGCTAGTATTACAAGGCCAGACCTGCTGCAATTACAATCCTCGCGCGAGACAAGCCCTCGACCTTCGCCCGTCTGGGCGGATCGAATGGTAGACATCGCTGGTCAATGTTGTTCCGATCCGTTGTCCCTCGAAAAGCAACTTGAATGTCTCTGCGAATGTTACGACCTCAGCCAGACAAGGTCTCTCTTACATAATCTAGCGTCGATACGTAGTAGACTTGAGGCTGACTAATTGTCTGACGATGGAGAAGGCATCCCATCTCTCAGTCATTCTGGATTTGTCTCCAACTCAATGGCATCTCTCTGCTCAGCCGACAAATCCATACCCACTGCCAATTGAACTCTTTCTGTCCCACCTCCTCGCATTTTTGAACGCACACGTCGCTTCCAAGCATGAAAACACCTTGGCAGTCTTTGGCGCGCTGCCCGGAAAGAGGTAGGTAGTCGTAGATTTCTACGTGGCAATGGATTTTGACTTGGAAACAGCGTTATCCTCTATTCCTCGACAGAAATGCTGGCACCAGTTGACGCTGCTCCGCCCCTCGATCCGAATTCGTACCCACCTTTTAGGGCTGTCGATACCACAGTTCTCCAGCGGATCAAAAGCGAGATGGAGGCACTCAGTGGAATGAAGGAAGAACGTGCGCTTCATCGCCCTTGCTGTACGAGATAGAGGTGCTAAAAGAATGACGATTCAGCGCCCTGCGCGCTGGTCAGTGCGCTGACCAAGGCGCTCTGTTGTACGTCTTGTTTCTTTCCGGCAATACCTGGCTCTTGTTTTCCAAAGACCGCATGTGATCTAATCCGTCCTCGTCTTTCTGGCAGACATCAATCGAATAACACATCCGTCCACCGCCACTTCCACCACCGCTGCCGTGAACGTTGAAGATCCGACCATCCTTCCGGACCCACACATACTCATCTTGTCCGTATCCCCCGACTTGTCGTCTTCTTATATCCCAATTATGAATTCAATCTTCTCGGCGCAAAAACTGGTCCGCTCCTTTTATTCTTTTTCTCAACGACAATGTGGACTGAGGCCCGAGGGATGTTTGCTTCAGAAAGTGACCATCGACGTGTGTAAATTATATGGACCGGACACAGTCTTCCTTCAACAAGCTGCGCATCTGACTAACGGGTCGTACATCTATCTCGAACGCCGAGACGCACTGCTCCAATATCTCATCGTACGTCCTGTCCCTCGCCTCGAGTCGTGGGGTGAATCCATTAGGAGCGCTTTAGATGTCTTTTCTTTCTCCGCCGTTCATTCGTAAAACCCTTGCTGTTCCGACGCAAGACAGGATCGATTTCAGGGCTGCATGTTTCTGCCACAAGAACATCGTCGATATTGGATTCGTCTGTTCCGTGTGTTTGTCGAGTTCGTGCACCTGACTCATGGAATGTGCAGAGATACTGATATCATGACCAGTCTTCTGTCAACCAGTTCCTGTTTGCTCGACATGCAGGTAGGATTGTCGTGGCACGTCATCTCAGAGTGACTTACATCAATGTGATGCTTAGGACCAAGTTCCCGCTGAAAACGCTTCAGCGCCTCAGTGCTGTTCGACCGTTACCACCAGTAGCAAACTCTCCAGGCTCAAGGCCCCTTGCAAATATCAATAATAGTGCACTGCGATCGACTCCACGCTCTGCAAATGGCGGAATGGAAAGCTGATGCAAGGATTGGCTGGATCATCGCAGCTATCTACATCCACGTTATGGTCACCAGAGAGGTAGTTGCATCGCCGTTCCTGCAACTAGATGCATCTTCTCACCTCCCTCTCTACCCGTGAAGAGGCAGAGCAGTAATATAAACGGGCGAGGTACTCGTCGCAAGAACTGGTCGCGATGATTGCGGCCGACGTAGAATTTTTGCCTTGTAGCACTTGATTGTTATTGCTGAACTCGCAGAGAAGAATTCCCGTACCTTTGGTGCAGGTCTTTCAGAACTTGCGTATGCGACTGCCATGCTTTCCGTGGTGAATGCACACCACAACCTTGCTGAACATCAATTAAAGGCCATTAGTGGGAAGGCGTAAAATGTCAACGGCACACGTACGTATGACATTCCCCGCCTCCTGTTCTTCCTTTGTTATCAATAGGACGCCAACATTGGGATGGGCATCACCGCGTTTCACGATAGGATCTTTGATCATTTTGGATTGAGCACCAAGGGAAGCTTTATCTGTACTGACCATAGAAGTGGGTCGATAGTGTCCTGGTCAACGACTCATGGATGTCTTCCTCTGTACCGGCTTGTCGATTAGATACCGGACGCAGCACGTCAGCAATTGCACGAGCCAGTCCAGTTCTCATTATATGCTCGCCAGCTCCTAAGATCCCGTGAATGCCAAGACAACACTCGTTGGTGGTCCGTACCCGATATACTGCAAGCCATCCCCTTCTGTTCGCCCCGCGACTGCTCTGCCCAGCATCCCGCGCCAAAGGCTGCTGCCTCGGGTCAGTTAGCACCAGGTCACCATTGTTATCACATCTCGCAAGATATCAGATATCTCACCTCTCCGATCCTCCCCGAATACTTGAGAAGCAACCCACCGCTGTTGCCATCAGACCGTTAATGTCGCAAAAAAAGAAGCCGAGACGAAAAACCAAGACCAAGCCGGAAACGAAACGAAACAATCAGACGAACAAACCTAGATACTCCTGCAGCTAAATTGCCTTCCGAATCCCAGGCAACCGCGCCGACCGTGTCTTGCATCACATCCTGGGGAAGAGTGGGCCCTTCGAGCCGGTTGCCGGCGACCGATGCGGCTACTATCTCGTCGTGCCGTTTCATCCATCGCTGCCAATCTTGCTTTGCGCGTGGGGCGATCATCCTCGTCGGGTCGATCGTCTCGATTCCATTTTTGTGTGCAAACGCATGTGCGCCGGTAGAGACCAAGGTTCTGCGAGGTCAAATATGTACACTAGCGATCAGCCGAATTGGACCACTGTAGAACAGAGAGCGGAGGAAGGACCGCCATGACGCCCGTCGTCAGGGGTTGCGATGGAAATCGGACGCAGACATGGACTCCAAGTTGGATATACGTACAAGGGTCGGATGCGACCGAGCCCATCGGGCACGCGTCCGTGCGCAAGGACCACGCTAGCGACTTTGATGGGGTTTCTGACCCCTGTCATGTTGCATTGCAAGGATCATCAATTGGTGGAAGTCATCATTTTGGTCGGTGCCGACAACGCAGGGATGGGAGATTAGGAGATAGTGGCGCTGTGCCCGTCGGATCAAGATCCATCTCGTGGGATAGGACGTGAAGGATGAACGCGCCTGAGAGCCCGCCGACGCTACCAAAGTCGCCCGTGGAACCATCCATGATGGCGGCATCACATTCGACGGTGCCGTCGAATGTCAAATTGGAGCCGTACCCTTCAGCGAGGGCAGGAAAGAGCGATACAAGGGAGAGGTCCAAGTCAAGTGATCGTTTCTCAGATTACGCCGGTAGTACTAGGTCGAAGATAAACAACGGCGACATACCTGCGTTCAAACAATCATCGTCCTCGAGGATTGTGATCGCCAGCTCAACGATCGACAGAGCGGTTGTGGATGGGACCTCGGAGGTTATTCGGAGCGCTTGTGTGCAAGCACTTTGAGGCAAGTCAGCCAAGACGCTGGCCTAAGTACGTCGACCCGGCGAAGATGAGTCGAATCACCTTTTCATAGCACCTTTCACTTGGGCTTCTGACACCCTGCCGTGCTGTCCTGCGCCACCATGCACGGCAACGTAGTATCTCTTTGAAGACGTCATGAAATAGTCCAAACAAGTTATTGTGGAAAGGCTAGTAAGTAGTAAGAGTAATACAATTCATTGATCTAAGGAATCTTCAGTCGGTACAAACTATCTTTTTTTCTATACATTTACGTAGCGAACGCCGGCGGCTATACCGACTACGCACAGCCGTTCGCTCCTTTTAGGAATACTTTTATACCTTTTTCTTATAACTTAAATCAGCTCAATTATCTGCTCGATTCAGACGTCGCTCCTGCGAAACGCAGTTGACCACTTCGGATTCACACCGGCAGGTAATTTCCGAGTCTACCGTGCTCTCCTCGTCGGACGCGTTGCCTCCATTGCAACGGACACAATGGTGTGCACTCGTGATCCGGCTACATACTGGCATCAACCTGAATACGTATAAACGTACGTAGGCGGTATCATGGGGCTTCTCACCATTCACCATGTCGGGTGGAATCCCGGTTCCGGAACACGAGGCGCGAATAAAGCGAACAAGACTGGGGCCTGCTTGGTTCTGGTTATAAGCCTCGCTTTTGCTTGCTCGTCACCCCCACTCTCACCATGATCAACCTCTACTATGGCCCGGTCATTAATCCCCATACATTGTCATGCTACATTGCACTTCCTCGGTGCTTGATAGCCGTCGGGTCAGATGGTAATATCATCTGGATTGAGGATGATGTCGACCCCTCTGCCATCCACGGCATTATTGACTTGCGTGGACTCAAGGACAGCGAGTATACCCTCCAACAATTGAGCTCGACTTCAGGCGAATTCCTCATGCCTGGCTTAATTGACACACATGTCGTACGTGATCCTCCATACATGTCTGCCTACCCCGCCCACCAAGAACTCCCTCCCGTCTCGTACAGCATGCGTGTCAATTCCCTAACTTGGGCATGTACGTATTCCAATACGACTTTGAGAGTAGGACTCGATTAATGAACTTTACATCAGTGGTGGTGATCGCGAACTCCTTGATTGGCTTTTCGAATATGTTTTCCCCACCGAATCGAAGTTCAAAGATGTAGAGTATGCCAGGCGTGCATACGACAAAGTCATCGACCGTTCTATAGCATCTGGGGTAAATTGCTGTTCGCTGTGTGTGTCAACAGATCCTCATGGTAGATAGACGACAACAAGCTGCTATTATGGAAGCTTACATCTTGAAGCAACAAAGATTCTTGCGGCCATCATCCAACAGAAAGGTGATCTCCCACACTGAAAATATGGAGATCTCTGCTGAAATTTTTTTCTCTATAGGCCAACGCGCATTTGTTGGTGTACGTCATGTTCTCATCATCTGGATATCTAACATTCGCTGAAACGCAGATCTGTAATAGAAATGTAACATGGACTGGAACTGCCCCGGCTACTACATCGAACAGACTGCGGAAGACTCTCTGAAGGAGACCAAGATGCTCATTGAATTCATTCAAAGTTTCCCCGTGTCACGCGCCAACGAACCACTTATCCACCCTATTATCACCCCCCGTTTCGCCCCGGCCTGTAGCGACAAGCTCCTCACCGAACTCGGTAAACTGGCTGAATCAAATCCCCACATTTCCATCCAAACCCATATATCCGAAAACCGGAAGGAAGTGGAGGAGGTGAGGAGGCGCTTTGGCGCAGAGTCCTATGCGGCGGTATACGACCAATTTCGCCTCCTTCGTTGCAACACGATATTAGGACACGGAGTGTGGCTGACGGAAAAGGAGATGAAACTAATTGCAAGGCGAGGGGCAGGGGTAGCTCATTGTCCGACGAGCAACTTTTATTTGAGCAGTGGAATGGCCAAGGTCGGCTTGTTGTTGGATCATGGCGTTAAGGTACTGCGTACATCCTTTCCGTGCTTTGGGCATTGATCGCTCATTCTTTTTATTTATTATTCATTACAGGTTGGTCTTGGCACGGATGTTGGTGGTGGGTATAATCCCTCGATCTTGTACACGATTCAGATGGCCAGTACGGCGTCAAAGATGGTCGCAGTCCAAGCTGAATTAGACGAAGAACGTCTGACGAAGAGGCAGGAGCGCAAGCACTGCAAACACGACCGACATAGGAGACGGGGCAAGCACGACAGACACTCGAAGGACGTGCAGGAATACTCTGAATCCGATTCGGACTCTGAGGATGAGGGTGAAAGCGAAAGCGAAGGCAAAGAAGACGACGTAGCGGATCACCATGAACAGGATGGATATAGCGACCACCACGACCACAGTGACCAGGTCCAGGACGATCACACACATTGCTGTAGTTGTCATCACACCCACCCCAATCACCAGCCCAAAGTTGGCCCGTTCGCCAATCAAAAGCTCCAGGTCGCAACCTTGTTGTACCTCGCTACCCTTGGCGGTGCACATGTCTGCTGTCTGCAAGACCGTATCGGGTCCTTCGCAGTTGGAAAAGCTTTCGATGCGCTGCATGTTAACCTTGACGACGCCACAGGAAACCCGGCTGTGTGGGGCGAGGGAATAGATGAATCGGAGAAGGTGCGAGAGGAGAAAAACGTAAGGAGATGGTTGGAGCGGTTCCTATTTTGTGGGGATAATCGCAACATCAAGCAGGTGTTTGTGCAGGGCGTGGTGATTGGTGGGACAGCACAGAACGAATGATTGCTTGTTTGATGATATGTAGTGCCTAAGGTTGGCTTTGTGAAAATGTCCGACAGCACACCTCACTCGGTATGTACATATCTTCTGACAAATACCAATTGACTTGGAATGGATATCCAACATCCGACATAACCGATGGCATAAAAATGTAGTACATGGTCATCAGAGTCAAATGGTGTCATTACCGATGACATCCGAGTTCGTGTTAAGAGGCTATGTAAATACTGAGCAAGGTGTGTTTTCGGACATAATCACAAAGCCAACCTTGCTGAAATTGAGAGTAAGTTCTAGGTCTGCTTATCAAATGAAATGCCTGGCATCGAGACACCACAGAAGAGGAAGGGGTAAACCAGGTCATCTCGAGTCCGATCCACGTGGATCCTAGACTCCCGTATTCAACCTGGAGCAGAAAAGCACCTGACGCGAGCGCAGCACCATCTTGGGGATAGAAAGCGCCCCATATAGTACTAGTTTTTCAATTGAAAGCCTGCCTGCATTAGCTAGTTCGCTGAGAGGGACTGGGGCGTCCAAAGTGAGCGAAAACAATTGCAGTCGTTGTTCAATTGTGACGCATCTGATTCCGGTTTCCCTGTCCATCGAAGAACCATGCTTCTTAGAATGGGAAAAGTGGCTGTTGGTAGTAGACGGTAATGTCGGTATTGTCGAACCACCTCCTTCCTTGAGAAAAAGGAGAATGGCCCCAAATAAATAAAAAATGAGAATCCAGTGGCGACACAACATTGCAAGAAACTCTTCCCAGAATGGAGAGCCGACCAATGGAGGAAAATGTCTCGTGGACGGGAAGGCCTATCGCCAATTACTGCGACTGTTAATAGCTAGAGTGACATAAGTTATCACTCGCACCCTGACATGATGCCCAGCGACGAAGTCATAGGCAAGACCACCCAGCGGCAACATCACATGGTAATAAACACGAGAACAAGAACGGAATAAAATTATCCACAGGTCGCGGGAGAGTATCGCCAATGACTGGACTTTTAATAGCTAGGTGAAACGAGGGCGGAAATCAGCATACTTTCCTCGTTCCCTAGTGCCAGTGAAACCCATAGGTAAGAGGCAGCCTTGTTCGTAGGGCCGGTCAGCTCCCGAAGCATGGTCTTCATGACAATGACGTGGTGATTCAAGCCATAAGGTGGAACGCCGAAGCATACCTAATACTACTCCGGTAAAGGTTCGCGAGAGCCTGAAGCAGAACATCGATATAGACAAACTAAATATACTCAACAGAAGCACGGGATTACAATCAATACGGTCTGACGCTCTGCTCCACTGCAAAGCAGGTAAAGCCTGTGTGACAAAGAAGAGGGACTCCTAACTTGAGGCTCAGTGGCAGGATAACCCTTAATCTTTACGTACGATCATTGCATAATATCCTGAGGTCCTGAGGAATGGAATTACTAGGGGAAGGCGGACATCTAAGAGGGAAGTCTGATGGCACTCACTGACTTTTGTTTCTTCGCCGGCCGTGACTCTAGTGTATCGATTCCACGGACGAGCTAGCATAAGCAGAGTTCGCCATTGGTGGAATAAGAACAAACGGTCATTCAAAGCGAGACGAGGAGTAGTATCGATGGATGCTGCGGCGACGCCAAGTGAAGTCGACAACGCCGGTGGCGAGCCGTTGAGTTGAGTGACAGGCGAGACTCAGACTCTAGAATCATTATCATTCCTGTTTACCTATTTTGGAAGTCGTCGGGCTTCGCACGATCGTGCCTTGTCATCTACCAAACTTTTTCATGCTTGTCCCACCGTCATGTTCGTGAAAAAACTTCAAGTGCCTCTTCGCCACGGCCTGTGCGTCGTCTGGGCTATCGTGGTCATCTGGTTTGAACTGGTCACGTTCCGCTTCGCGGTGCGTAGTTGTCATTGGCCAGATACGCGACAGGTGCGCTCGCGTTTTTGCCCTTTTCTCGGATTGTGCTCATGAGCGGCTGGGTTTGGAGCAGCAGCACATCCCTGATTCTCGCATTGTGCGAATGCTCGTAATGGCAGACCCGCAGATAATAGACCAACATTCCTATCCTGGTCGTGGGCCAATTCTTTCCGCGTTAACTCAATCTGTAGTTGACTTGAACCTTCGGAAGAACTGGAATTCTGCATTTCGGCGTCTCCATCCGGACGTCGTGGTGGTTCTAGGTATGTTTTGCCGTTTGCTCTCTTTCGTGGCGAAACGAGGAGCATCTCAGGTGATATGATGGACAACGGACGTCTATCCATGTCTACAAGCGAGTATGTCCATCGATAACGTGCCGCAAGGCGATGCCTACGTATGTGTTAAGCACTCTTTCCCCTCAGATACGAAGCCTATTTTATGCGGTATCAGAACATCTTCAACAAAGGAGATTCACCACCCCCAGTCTATCACCTGCCAGGCAATCATGATATAGGGTTCGTCCCTTCTCATCTCCAATCTGCGGGATATGTAGCAGTTTATGTAACCTCCCTTCCAGCCTCGGCAGTGCACCGTCATTTTCTCTCGAGGCCGGTTCGCGCTACATATCCCACTTCGGACCTCGGAATTATCGACGTACCATCGGTAACCACACCCTCGTCTTTATTGACGCTCCCGCCCTCGTCGAGGAGGACTTGCTACGTACCGAGCGTGGACTTACATTTGATAATTGGCCTGCTGTTTCAGACGGTCCCGTAGAACTTGTGAACCAGGTTGCATCGATCGGCTCTCCGGGTCCCGTTGTCTTGTTTACGCATATCCCTCTTCATCGACCTTCAGATGCGTCCTGCGGTCCACTCCGCGAGAAAGGAACTATAAAGCAAGGGCTTGGGTTTGGCTATCAAAACCTGCTCTCGGATGGGGCAACGGAGTTTCTACTCCAATCCCTCCAGCCATCTCTCATTTTGAGGTTCGTTGTTAGTTTGTGCACGAAATACACCACTGACCGTGCAACAGTGGCGATGATCATGATTATTGTGAATATGAACATATTATTCCCTCGTCAGGTGAAAAGGTTCAAGAAGTCACCGTCAAGTCGATATCAATGGCAATGGGAATTCATCGTCCAGGTTTCCAGCTAGTCTCCCTTATTTCAACTGTGCCTTCTCCGTATCAGATTACGCAGATACCCATCCCGCCCCCCTTGCTAGCCCCCTGCTTCATGCCGGATCAATTGGGAATATACCTACATATTTATGCTCCACTCGCATTGCTGTCTGTTGTCGCTCTCCTAGTATCCAACATCGTTCGCGTGAACGGAACTATCGGGCATCATTCACGGGGCAAAAAGCACGAAGAGCTACGCGAGTTGTCCCGGAACAAGGCAGCGGATGCCGATTCGTTCCTTCCGATTTCCGCAAACAAATCGCGGGACCACCACCATCTGCCTATACGTGGCCGCTCTTACTTGTCCCCCTGGATATGGACATTCACGCTCGGTGGCCATCGGCGCCGGATCACCCTTCCGAACCCGCTCGGATGCCAAGCACCTCAGCGTGACGTCGGGGTTCTTGTCGGATTTTTGCAGGACGTTGGGGCGGTAGCGTGGGTGCCTATTTTCCTGTTTATCGCGATATCCTGCTGGGTCCTGCAGTGGTAGCATCCATGGCACAAGCGCGCACTACTTGGTACATCTTTACAGGGCCGACAGTGAACTGAGCGCATCATGGGATTTCGGTGAAAGTATCATATTTACATCTGTAGGGCTTTTCGGGTTTACTTTTCTCACAGCCGTTGGACTAGTGGGTTTTCGTCTTTAACCATATGAGGCTGTCAGTGTATGATACAATACCTTGCCATCAATTATGAATATTGATCCGTATCCCAGCGGTCCCAACGAAAGAAAGCAATCGATTACGGACCGTGCGACAGTCTGGATCCTACACTGGGAAACGGATCAAACAGTTATATATCTGGTAACCAGGGGGTTCAAATTTATGCAAGTCGGATATTGATGGTGTAGTTGTACTACGGGATCCAGTAACGGTCATAATCCGTGACTTGATGGCTTCTGATTCCCCCCGTTGGATAGATCACGAGTGGATTCGCGGTGGATCAAACCATTCGGCAAACCAATGAGGTCAGCGATCCGATGGTGTAGCTTGGAGAGAGCTATCAAGAGAACATGGACCCAACCATCCAACATATCCGTCTAAACATACATCCGAAAGGAACCGCCCTGAGTCACGACAACTATTACTTCCTGGGTCAGCAATGCAGGTTGGTCCGCGGAGGGTGGAACGTAATCTGAGACCGACAATCAGAAACATCAGAGATACTTGACGGGCATAGGCTGTCAGCCATTTAGGGGGATGCTGTGCACTCGAGTGGGAGACGCCCTCTGGCATCGTAGCACACACGCATTTGTGTTGCACAGGGGAGTCACGGCTACCACTGACCGGCTGGAGAATGTAAGGGTCGACCGAACTTGAGGCAGGTGATCAGTTAGACTGGATCCGATCATCGAATTTTTTTTTTCAAGAGAGAGGGGGAGAAGAGTAGTGGGCAGCAATTAGAATCGAGGGCCTGTTAGAGGGCGTCGCATGATCGCATCTGCGCCTGGGAATTGACATAACGAAGTAGATCGACAGCAGGCAGTGTGTCGCAAATGGGAAAATGGATGGGTGGGCTGTGAGGTCGCCCTCAGGGGGGTTACTTGATATCAGTGGCGTTCAAACGCCGAGGTTTGAACAAAAGGAAAGTTACGTCACTGAGGTACTGGCCCGAGGTATATCTTGGATAATGAGGGGTCATGAAGGACCACGCGCCCGTGTTGTTTTGCCATGAGGCTTCCGTGCAGTAGAAGCCAGGACGGCAACTTACTGTATCTGGGAAATAAGACGACAAGATAGAGAAGAAGCATACCAGGCGACGACAGCGAGGACCTAAAGGTGGGTGAGTTCGGATAAGTTCGGGTGCTCGTGAGGGAAGGAAAGAAGCGCCGGTAGCACATGATTGAAGGCATCGATCGTAAAGACCCCCCCGATATGTACAGGGAGGGCAGAAACCTCGTTTATAAAAGCAAAAGGGAAACGCTGTCACCATCCCCTGGCTTGTAAGGCCCCAGGGATTCCGATTGGCAACGGAAGGCCTTTTAACGATTTTATGCAAGCACGTTCGCCTGTCCACTTGAACGGTTATAATCCCCAGCGTCGACCCACCTACCCTGCGCCAGTGAGACGCACACCACCACCGCGAGCTACTTCGTCGCCTACGCTCTCCTCGCCCCTCGCACGCTACGCAAGGGGTTTTGTTGAGGACTCGGACGGACGCGTTTGCGACCTCGTCATCCCGGAAGAAGCGCAGGGCCTCAGTTCGGACTTGTCCGCGACGCTCCATAACCATATCGATCTCAGCTTAGAGTTTCTTAAGCGTCACCATAAACCCAAAGCGTCCCTCAATCGCTCCCCTTCGGACCCCCAAATCCTCTCAGCCAACACCTCTCGTCCAGTACACATCCCAAGGTATCTCTTTTCCTTCCTCACCACCACCACCTCCTCACCTCCATCTAGTACGATGGCCACCCTCGCACCACGTGCAGATCCCCTCAGTGCCCGCGTACGTGGTAGCAGTCACATCGACTTCAAGACTGCCACCACCGGCGTCGCCGCCAAGGCCATGCGCAATGAGATCGCCCGTCTCGTCGGCACCGTAGAAGATCCTGCTACCAAGAAGGTGCGTTTCATCCACCCGGAATCACCCACTCGCTGATCGGCCTGCCTGTCCCAGGCGTTTGACACTGAGATGCAAACATTTTTCTACCTCTTCACCCGCTACCTCTCCGAGCGCGCAAAAAGCGTTGATCTGTTCGTGTTTCCTTTTTTTTTTTTTGCCATCGCTTGTGGAGCCTCATGTCTATCTTCCATCAGTGATTGGGACCGCATCAAATCGCCTGCGCAGGACCAGATCATTCCTTACGACACCTTAGTCGCACCCAAGGACAATCGCAACCTCAAGAAGCTTGCTGTCCTCAAAGTCAATGGTGGTCTTGGTACCTCCATGGGTCCGTCCTTTCCTGTCTCGTCTTAGTTCGTCCTGATGGTTCGGTTGCCAGGTATGACCGGTGCAAAGAGCGCCCTCGAAGTCAAAGATGACATGACATTCCTTGATCTGACCGTCCGTCAGATCGAACACCTCAACACCACTAACCATGCTGATGTCCCGCTCATCCTCATGACATCCTTCAACACCCATGAGGACACGCTGCGTATCATCAAAAAGTATGCTAACCAACAAGTCCGTATCACAACTTTCAACCAATCCCGATATCCGCGTATCTTCAAGGAGACCCTCCTTCCCTGTCCCAAACGCGCAGACGACGACAAGAAGCACTGGTACCCTCCTGGCCACGGTGACGTATACAGCGCACTTTTCCATTCTGGCGTGCTGGATCAGCTCCTCGCCGAGGGCAAAGAATACCTCTTCGTGTCCAACTCGGACAATTTAGGTGCCGTGTAAGTTTCGTGGATGGTCAGCTTCCTTCTTCTGCCCTTAACCACGAATCTTAGTGTTGACGAAAAGATCCTGCAACACATGATCGAGACCAATGCCGAGTTCTTGATGGAAGTCACTGACAAGACCAAGGCTGATATCAAGGGTGGAACGCTTATCGACTACGAGGGATCCGTCCGTCTCCTCGAAATTGCCCAGGTTCCTTCAGAACACGCAGAAGACTTCAAGTCGATTCGTAAGTTCAAGATCTTCAATACTAACAACCTCTGGATTAACCTTGCGGGTGAGTATATCTTATTCCGCTTCCTGAATCTCGTTCACACTGTGTTTTAGCCTTGAAAAGGATCATGGTGAATGAGGGTATGGAACTCGAGATCATTATCAACCCGAAGACCAATGACGATGGGCAGGCTGTCATTCAGGTATTGGTTTTATATGATAAGCGTGCATTTCCTGCTGAGCCACGAAAATAGCTCGAGACTGCCGCTGGTGCCGCCATCAAACATTTCAAAAATGGACATGGCATCAACGTCCCTCGTTCCCGCTTTCTTCCTGTCAAGGCTTGCTCCGATTTGCTCCTCATCAAGAGTGATATTTATTCTCTGCAACACGGCCAACTCGTGTTGAACGAGAGCAGAATGTTCGAGACGACTCCTGTGATCAAGCTCGGCGATCACTTCAAGAAGATCCAGCAGTTCCAAAAGCGATTCAAGAAGATTCCAAAGATCATTGAGCTCGACCATCTTACCGTTACGGGTGACGTCTACTTTGGAAGGAACGTCACATTAAGGGGTACCGTCATTATTGTTGCCAACGAGGGTCAGCGAATTGACATTCCCGACGGATGTATCCTGGAGAATCGTGCGTTCTTTTTTACACCTTTGTAACTATTTATTTATCAAAGATTCTAGGTCTGTTGTCCGGAAATCTCAACATGATCGTATGTTCTCTTCCATTCTATCCTGTTTCGCTCAAACTCACGTATATATAGGAGCTGTGATTGATCGTGGTTATGAAATTGCTTTGGTTATCTTTGCGACTCTCCTGATGCTTGGTTTTCTACACTCGTTGCATGGAATTGTGGACTTTTGAGATATCTTTCTATCAACCACCATTTCGTTTTCTGTACATCGCTTGTGAAATTTAGACAATTTAGACTATTAAACGTCACGTGATAAAGTATTTGGGTCAACATGATTTACTGTGCAACCTTGGAATAGGACTCATCATGTCTGCAGAGACCAGCTCTAAAGACCCTGTCAGAATTGTCTATCACACAGAAAATCGAACATTTGCTCGATTGTTCAATGGTCATCCTTTTTATTTGTCACGGAACGCGTTAAACTCAACTCTTCGTTCGTGCAGAGCGTTCCCTAGAGGAAGTCAAAGATGTCGTACGCAGGAAACTTGGGCTGGGAAAGCAAACAGCCATGTCGCTCAAGCAGATGGGCAACGATGCGCTCCTTGATCTCGAAGATGGTGAGTGTCTACTGTAACCCTGGCACACGGTTAATCCGAGTATTTTTCGCCGACAGACGACGATTTTCAGGCGTTTCGCGTCTTTGTAAATTCCTCAGTCTCTGTGGACATCGCGGTCACTGTGGGCAAGTCTCAAGGACTCTCTGTACCACCATTGGTGAGTATTCACTTACACTCCCAGTTGTAGTCGCGTTGCTCAAGGTGGTGATCGTCACGTTAGCCTCTATCGGGGGAAAATGAAACCACTATCACGGCCGTCTTGTCTTCCAAGGAACCAGCTACGACGAGTCGGCCTGCTCTGCTTCCGCAAAGCGTAGAACCCGACCCAGCGGTTGCAGGAGGCTCTCATGGGCGGAAACGCAAAATTTCGTTCGAGGATACCTCTCCCACGGCGGTCTCAAACCAGACTCCGAAGAAGCGTTCTGCCAAGCCGGCCCTTCCATCCCAAATTATGCCGGTTGTCAAGCCCCCACCCAAGAACCAGAAGAAAGATGCTACTCAGAAACCCGGTGCACTGGAAGGCAGGAGCGAGGTTAGTTTGCGTTATGTTGCACATGGACACTCAGCTCATACATGTCTGTCAGGTGGCGACGACGACATCAAAGAATGTAGAGACATCTCCGCCAGCAAAGAAGAAGCAGAAGAGATTGAAGAAGGGTGCCAGCTCCGACCCAAAGAATTCTCCTCCTGGTAGGTTCTAGTTGATTGAATTGGCTGCTACGATGTAATATCGATCCGGTAATTTGCAGATGTCGAGACGGTGGCCTCAGGTAATTCTCAGTCAAGTCTGGCGATCTATTCTTTAACGACGTCGACTTAGACCAGGTAATCAACACGGTCAATGTACCTGCACTTCAACCTGGTGAGGTTGGCGGTCCAGGGATCCCACATTTGCTAACATAATTCCAGCGTCAGCAATATCAGGAGTGGTAGGTAGTACATCAAAACGTAAGTGCTCTCCTACTCAATTATGCTCTCATTGACACCAGAAAAGCCCGAAAGTCAAAGGCGCAGTTAGATGGGGCTTGTGCCAGTGAGTGGCCTTCACCTTCGGAGCATTAAAGACTTATGAATATCAGAATAGCTGTCCCCGAGACGAGCGAAAGTGCTGTTGTGGAATCCGAAGTAACTGCCGCAATTTTGTCTATAGTAAACGAGCTGCCGCCTGAACCTCCCGTGAAACCACAACCCGTAAAAAGGAAAGTTACAAAAAGAACCACCACATCTTCTCGTGCTTCATCGAAATCTGCTGCCGTGGTGAATGCTACTTCTTTAGAGATGATTGTTCCGCCATGTCCCATTTGCAAGGGGGTGCCCTTCCACATACGCTATTTTTGTCCCGTTTTTCTGAAGGGCCCCGAAGCCATCCGGGCACGGCTGGAAGAGCTCAGGGGAACAGACGAGGGTAAAAAGGAATGGTTAATCAACGACCTAGAGAGTATGCTTCGCGAATCAAAAGGTTTACACTTTACTTTGTTGTACATCCAAAACCTGACGTTAATCCGATGCCAGCCACGTCTGTGTCCTCATTGGATGTTGCGCCGACAAATAATGCTCAAACAACGGAGACTTTGTCACCACCGCCCGATGCTACCCCCGTCTCTAGAACACCAAACATTCCTACCGATTCCTGCTTGTCTGAGGTAATAGTGGAAAGCCGAAACGAAGGGAGTAGCTCGGAAAGCTCGGATAATACATCGAACGGAGAGGTCGAGCCCAAGGAACCGCTAACTTCGCGGAAACGACAAACAGTGGACGAGAAACGTCCACTGGCTGACGATGACCTAGAAGCTGTCATTCATGGTCCAGTACGAAAACGGCAGAGCATTTTAAACGTGCTCGATCGCATTGTTCGGACCGAAGAACAGGAAGAGGAGGGTTCGGACTCAAAAGAGGAAGAGGCTGAATTGGAGGAAGACCCAGATGAAGAAAGTGGTCGGCCAAAGCACCGGTTGTCCAAACTTGTCACACATTCTTCAGATATGGAGAGCGAGGAAGACGTATCTCGGTCGCCTTCACCTGACAACTCTGATAACCCAAGGACTGCTAAAGAACCTCTTGAGGAACCTATCAACCAACACAATGGCGACGTTGACAAGGGTATGCGCGATGTCGAGGGGCAAGATGTCGACGGCAGTGGGGAAACACACGCCGAGTCGGATCGTCGGATCGTCGCGGATGAGCTCAGCGGAGAAATAGGTGCTCTTACGAACGAGCCTTTATCTCCTCTTCTCGGCAACTCTGTTTCACAACCTTCGGATGCCCGCAGGGATGAACCTCGAGAGGCTGGGCAAACAGAAGGCGAACCCACTTCAAACGGAGTCGATGGTATATCAGGACTGGCTGAAGACTCTACGGAAATGGATGCTGATCCGATTGAGCCTGTGGACGAACTAGAACCTCCAGCTGTCTCGCGATCGTCAGACGTTGACCCCATCGAAGCGCCCTCCGAAGACAATAGAGCCTTGTTCTCCGCCGTAACTCATTCAACACCAAAGTCGGGAGTGACGAAACGGATCAAGACCCGAAATGGTCAAATTCCGGACGATGGGGCTGAAGGCCCCGTCCTTCTCGAACGTATGTCTCCGGAGATTACGGAGGCAGTGACGAAGGAGACACCTACCAGTCAAGAACCTGCGCCGACGCGGAAGAGTCCTCGGTTTAGCTCCCTATGTTCGACGAGTACGCCCGCAGCTGTTGCGTGGTTGAATCATAGGGCTAAAGGAGCTCGCAGCATCAAAGCAGCGAAAACGCCCGCGAGGCGTGGTTCTAAGAACGACGTCACGCAGGGCCAGGGGGACCTCGCTAAAACCCCGTCATTGAACAGGTGGGAAACCCTCGCGGAGCCGCCGTCATCGCCTTCTGTACTGCCAGACGAGCCGTCACTGCTCGTCGACGAGCTAATGTCCAGTCCAGCGCCCGAAAATTATCCTATCCTTGGACGACGACAGGCTAATGGGAAAAGTGGGCTGTCTCGCACGCCCATGGCTTCTAGCAAGCCGGGGGAAAACTCGACCTCACATGGGAAACAACGATTATTTGATCTCACCCCGAGTCAGATACCGTTTCCGTATTCACAGTACCAAGGCAGTCCGGCGCTCCCGAACGGGGCAGAGAGCGTGGAAGTAACGGATTCAGAAGAGGAGGAGGTGCGTAAAGTGACCAAAGCGAAGACGAAACCGATCGCTGGGTACCGTTCGTTATCTCAGTTGGCTTCCCAGGCGACGCTCTTTTCTCCGAGTCTACCCACGCCCGCCACGAACAAGTCCATGGCGAACGGCAAGGCAAAGAGACGTGCCCCCGAGGATTCTTCGTCTCCGTCTTCTTCTGACACGGACGAGGCAAACGGTTCAGAGCATATCCCACAGGGACGAAGGGCAGGATCCGTGTTGGTGACGAAGAAGAAAAGGGGGATGTTGTCTAGTGTGTAAAAAGTCTGTTTGGTTGGATCTTGGTCGCCGTCGGTCTCGCATCTAGGTTTGTATACACGAACGCTGCATTTTTCATTTGTTGTACCTCCTTGTGTCTTGATATTGTTTCTTGTTCTTTTTTTGTACACGAGCCTTTATCTTTTAACGTTCCATCGCCCTCAAGGAGTATCTTATTGCTGAAAACCTAATACCGATTAGATCGGATCTTGTTATTCCACGCTGATGATTTACACAAGTAGGGAAAGGTATCAGAGCTGTTTGATTGCCTGCACCGCAGGCATGCAGTTCGCGCCGAAAATATCATCTCGAGGACACTACACAAATCATCGTAGCGCAGCGTTACTCGATAAACCTAACGGAACAAAAGGACGGGTCGAGAGCGGAGATATGTGGAGCGCCCGGTCCGAGTAGTTGCTATCGTACCTCGAGTGGATAGAGTTTGTCGTTAGGGTCTCAAGAATCCGTTATCCATGGGCATATTTCAAGGAGCAAGGTTTTTCAGAATCGAATAACTCCATGGGCGGTCGGTTGGAGTAAGACTTGGCTCGTGAATCGTGATAGTAGCACGAGGTGGCGAAGTTCTGATTGAATGGGGTTTTTCGATGGCATGGAACCGTACTACTCCTAAATTTCTCCGTTGGCCGTGGACGCAGAACTCGAGGACGTGTGGTGACTCTTTATTTCACTGATCGTCCATGGAAATCGTGAGGCTGCCAGCGGGAACATTACATTTCATTGTTGATTTCCCTGACTGAGGTGACTCAAAAATTGATATCCAAGTTACTTATCAGATATATTTATCTCCCACGGCCGTGGAAATTAACGCTATGTCACGTGGTTATACCCCCTGAAAAAAACAAGTGTAAACTCTGACACCAGCTTATATAAGTGATGGCAATCACTTTGCTCCTTAGAAATTTTTCGCTGCTAGTAAACGAATACACTTGCGGAGCATCCAGCTCGTAGATGATATTCACACAAAACACACGCGACGAGTATGTTTTCCGTTTGTTACCTCCATGTAATTCTAACCGTCCTACAGTTACATCTCCGATCTCGTCTTCTCACTGCTCAGTCTTTAAAAGCACCCAGAGTCTTTGTCGTCTACAATGATCCCCCGCGCTCTGATTCGAAACCGTTTCTTTGTCCGTGGATTCGCTACCCATGCTGGCCCAACAGCCACCTTGCCCGCCACTCTACATCTCAAAACGGGCCAATCCTTCCATGGTCGATCCTTTGGGGCACCAAAGAGCACGTTTGGAGAGACCGTTTTTTCGACCTCAATCACATCTTGTTAGTGCGGATTTAACTGGACCCGATTAAATCCCATTGACTCGTTCGCATCTACAGACACCGAGTCCATGACTGATCCTTCCTATCGGGGCCAAATTCTTGTCTTCACCACACCTCTCATAGGAAACTATGGCGTGCCCAACAACAAAGTCCCTGTTGACTCGCACGACGTCGGTGTCGTCATGGAGTCGGAGGGAGTGCAGTGCAGTGCGGTCGTCGTTGCAGACGTCGCTGAAAAGTTTTCCCACCACGCGGCAATCGAATCCCTCTCTTCTTGGTGCCGCTGTTCGAACGTGCCTGGCATCACTGGCGTAGACACTCGCGAAATTACGCGATTATTGCGTGATCAAGGAACCACCCTTGGCCGCCTCGCTATCGGTGCTGATGCCTCGGCTCCTGCCCCAACGCCCCAGCAGTACTGGGACCCTTCTACCGAGAACCTCGTTGATCAAATTTCCACAAAAATTCCATACTACCTCAACCCTTCAGGCAATGTACGAATCGCTGTCCTCGACTTTGGTGTCAAAGCGAACATCCTTCGTTCCCTCGTCCGTCGAAACGCTGCAGTAACTGTTCTTCCTTGGAACTTTGATTTCAACTCCATCCGTGACCAGTATGACGGTCTCTTCCTCACCAACGGGCCTGGTGACCCTAGGCATTGCATGGATGCCGCTTTGAAACTCAGAAAGACAATTCAGGAGTGGGATAAACCTGTCTTCGGTATATGCATGGGTCATCAGATCATCGGCATGGCTGCTGGCCTAGATGCATACCGCATGACTTTTGGGAACCGTGGGCACAACCAACCTGTCCTCGCTTTGGCGTCTGCGGGTTCCATCAAAGCTGGTCGAGTTTACGTGACGAGGTCAGTGTTTCATTAATCTGATCCTCGTAGGGGGACTCATTGGGTTACTTTGCAGCCAAAACCACCAGTATGCGTTGACGTTAACTGATCCGTTCCCAGCGGGTTGGGAGCCTTTCTTCATCAACTGCAATGATTCGTCAGTTGAGGGCATCAAGTCGACTGCAGACTCGGGTAGGAAGGTTTGGGGTGTCCAATTCCATCCTGAGAGTGCGGGCGGTCCACTGGACACCATCGAGGTCTGTATTTTCTGCTTATGGGTTTATCATCTGATTTGATTATTTAGATGTTCACTGACTTCCTCGCCGAGTGCCGCGCCCACAAGCTCATGTTACGAAAACCCACTTACTGTGGAAACGAGATGTCGGTGGGATCTGGTAACCGTCTGATTAGTGCCTAAAATCACACAAAGCCTTGTACTATATAGTGCTCCATTTTGAATCCGAAAAGATGTCTGTTACGGTTTGCAAAGCGATGTAGAAAAATGCAATTCGCAAAAATTTCGTGCCTCGGATTTTGCTGGATAAGGACCCAAATTACTTTGCGGCTAAGTATCGATAGTGACCGAAAAAATTCGTTACAGGAATCGAGTATCATACATAAAAGTTGAGAACGAAAATACACGGGGATTCTGCTACAAGTGTCAGAAATTCAGAATAGATATATGTAAAGTACAGTCACTTCTAATCTCATCCTCCCACCTAGCTCGGTTTGTTTTGATCTGGTGTACCCGGAAAAAGTACCTGGTCCAGAAGATGTCTTCAGGCATGAAAGACGGCGCACCCAATGGGATGCTCCCATCCCTTTAACCATTTGTACAGTTATACACACAAGTATCTCAATCTGCTAATGAATCATAACATGTGGTTTCAAAAGGATGCAGAACTTTATATAAACTTCATATACAGCACATAACCATTGCAGCTGTGCATCTGAGTAACCCTCTAACCTCAGTAGTCGATGCCCTACTAGGGACCTGGTGGAGGAGGAGTGCTAGCATTGCTTCTCTCATCATTTACACATGGAGGCACTGGATCATTCAATGTGGAGCTTGCATCTGCCTGCACATTCCCTAAATTGCTTTGACCCGAGTCTGGTTTGCAGGTGAGGAGGATTGTTGCCTTTCTTCATCTTTCAGTTGTACACACTGGCACCACCCTTGCCACTTACACAACTGGGTAAGAGCAAAAGATAATAACATAAACCCAATTCCAATTCCTGTACCAAATGTGAGCACCTGATCAGTCATGCTAATAAGAAACCTGAGACCTATAACCATCCCTGCCGGTGTGCTCAGTATACCATCAGGTGAATCTGACTTCAAGGGACCTGAGTTTGGATCTTGGGCATGTGTGTTTGGTAGTACAGTTGAAATGGTCATAATGCATAGAGTCGGGACCCGGCAAATCTTGATGCACTGCCATGGATATGCAAAGACAACTACGTGTGACAATGCGTGACATGTTATGTCACAGGCTTATTCATCAACTACTATGTTAGTGCTAGCACCACCACGAGCTACACCGCGCTCGAAAAGCGTTGTCTGCCTCAAACCGGTGAACTCCTGCCTCTGTAAGTGTGTGTGAAAACCACGCAGCATCACAGACAGAGCTAAATCCTCCCCCTCACCATACTCTAATACAGCCTTCTCGAGCTGTTCACACAAGCGCATTGTTTGACCCCTTGTAGTGCATGGTGGTTTGTCACAATCCTCTTCATCATCTGAGTCGATCTCAATCACCTCACCCTTTGCCACAGCTATCTTGTGTTGCACCACATTCATGATTTCTTCCTCACCCTTCTTGCCTGCTGCAAACTTTAGCTCTACCTCATGAATCTCTGTCTCCTCAGGTGGATCTATGAGCTCATTAAGTGTCGGTGGAGTATTGAATATGTGGTTTCTTGATTTGAGGTCATTGACTGAGTTTAGGAGTTCATCCTCAGCTGATCTGAGTTGAGGCAGTTCCTTCGGACATCGGGAGATCTGGATTTTGAGTTCTGGCCAGCGCATTGCAGCATCCTTGAGAATTTTAATAGCAGTCATAGCAGCTTTGGAATCACCCTTGGCATTCATGACGGCACGAAGAGCTGGTTGCCAATCCACATCAAAGAAACGATTGCCTAGGTGAGCCTTTAGTTGAATTTCAGCATTTGGTAATGACAAGTTGGTTGTTGCAAATTCATAGATGATCTTCCAAGTGAGAGGATCAGCATGAGGGGTTGTCAATTGGGATGATGATGGCAAATCAACAAGAGTCTCGGGGTCCAATTCACCACTTGTGATGTAGCTCTCACTATGTTTGGGAAAAAATCAGTGTTGAAGCAGAATGTGAATGAAACACTTACAGCTGGATAAGGGTGTGATTCCAACAGTTTCTAATGGTATCCGGCATCACAGAGGCCCATGCTTCTTTTGCCATAACCATTGCTTCAAGAAGGTCTATTTTATATATCTCTGCTTTACCTGCTTCATCTAGATCAATTGCTCACTTGCTGAAGTTACATCAGTATAATGCCTTGAAGCACCGTATAATTCCAGCATCACAAGGCTGAACAATGGATGTCATGTTCGGCACAAAGAATTCAAGTTGGATATTTGATGGATTGTATGAAATCGAGTGGCCAGAGAACAGAGAAATTATCCACCAATAGGAGGATTTGCCGCCCCACCCGCTTCATTCACAAATCAAGTCACCTCACCCACCTCGACAGAAAAAATTTGCAAGTCACAAGTTCCAACCAGTCACACCTGCCTATTTGGGCTCCATTGTAATGCATTTTCTGTGATTGACACCATGCATTAGGCATTATGCAAAATATGCCTCATTTTGGGTGCGCCCGACTCGGGACCTGCCCAAAACCAATGCATTAATAAATTTATGCATTGCTAGTAT
>JBBPMR010000361.1:0-23680 GCA_038090415.1 Rossbeevera mucosa | reverse complement strand
CGCTCAGTGGTCTCTACTGCATAACACTAGCTACCTTCCTCCTCCACTCACCTATCATCACCCCCTGTCGTCGTAACTTCAATATAGTAGCGCCGACATGCCCTTTGATGAGGACGTCAGACGTGAGTTCCTTTTGCTGGCCGATGTTATATATCGTGACCACTATCAAAGCGCTGCATACCTACGACCACAACTTAAACTTCAAGGTGTCGACACTGATCTCAGAAAGGTGGGTGCTCTTTCCGGCTATGCCAGTGCCTTATTCTCATCACTTCCCTTGACAGAGATGACGTCTGCTTAACTGGAAGGCGTTCAATTGAAGATGACACGTCCCGGTCACTTGACATGCAACGCGAGTGGCGAACAGATGATCAAGCCGCAATCTACCCTAGCGAGGCGCCGTGTCCGACTTCACCAGATATTTTTCCCCCAGGCCTGCTTGACCAGCATGGTGATGTTCTCCTAGACCAATCTTTCGACCATCCGACAACTTTTCCATTCGCCCTATGGCCTTTACCCATGGGGTATTCTCAATACCCAAACGTGACCAACGACGAGAACACTGTTCCGCGTCTTCTTCCTGTACATTTTGATACCCTTCCAACCTCGAATGGGTATCCAGAAAAGGTTACCTTTGCTTCATCGACGCAATGTTCCTCTATCTCAGATCGGATGATTGGGACTACGGCTCCCCAATTTCCACGAGAGCGAGTGCCACATATATGTCAAAACCCTCCCTCGAACTTGACTTTGTCACCGCCGGAAGAATCGCTCTCGCCCAAAGAGACGTACATCTGCAGGTGGATGGACAACGAGACCGTGTGTGGAGTACAGATAACTCGGGAAGAAGTACCGGAACATCTTGCCATGTTTCACGGCATCAAGAACATGCCGGGTCATCATCGCTTGAGATGTAGATGGGAGGGCTGCCAACTGAATGGAGGTAGAAATACGCTGACCCGCAAAAACATTGTGCGTCACGTTCGGGAAGTACACACAGGCTACAGGCGAGCCTCGAACTAAACAAGTACGAGCCCTCCGCTTATGAGGGATATCCAGTGTTCATTGTCATCCAGTTGACGTATGCATCGGTCAGTGCATGTATGACGGATGATAGATGGTTATCCCTTTGTAATCTATCGCGAGGTCCTCGCTGGGCCGAGATAACCTTTTCGCTGTGACTGCAGATCTGATTGGTACATACAAATAGGATTTTTTATTTTTATTGGTTCAATCCACGTGGAAATTCCCGCACATTGCACGCCCCACCGAAAGGGAATTGAATTGTCATACCGTCCATCTAGCACATTGAACACCGCGGTGTAACCGCGTGTACCGCCCGAGGAGAGACTCTGGAGTCTGGACGAGGCCGTTGATTGATTTGACACCTAGCATAAGAAAATGCACGAGGATCGGGTAGGTCATAGACGTTTTTTAGATGACTCGCCGACATCCGTAAGTGAACACGCTAGAAGAGTAAGGATCTGCCTAAAAAAATGCTCATCTCAGTTCTAACCGCCCTCCTTGTCCTTGCGCAATTTCTCCACAAACACAAAGGTGAAGACGATGGTATCTAACATATGTTCCACGCTCGGATCGACATCCAGTCGGGCCTTCCGTCTGCGTCCGATTATCCCCAACGTGGCTTTGTGATACCGAGCGACCTCGGTCCGAGTTTCGTCGTCTCGCCTTAGCTATACATAAAATAAACAGAGTCTCTCGATCGAACCGCTATCATAGCCAAAAAATATATCCTTGCACGCACCACCACTCCGCGAGATTTGGGCATGTCCCACCTATACGAGCAACCGTCCGGTCCCGTAAACGTCCGCTGCCTAGCACAAACCACTAGTATATATACATACAGCAGAGCGAACGAAACAAAGAACGACGCACCGCCTTGATATGCCATGTGCAGGAAGGAACTCGCTGGATTGCATACTCTCTCCGTTCAAGCGGAACGTCGACGGACCGATCATATGCCATTCGATCTGCCCGATCTCGGTGAATCGGTCGCGCATGTCCATCGGGTCGTCGTTGGGATTGATCTTGTGCAGCGTCGTCGTTCCCGTGCGCGTGATGCCGAGGTTCGGATGGGTCGTTTTGTACATCACTTGACCGCTTGGGTTGGTGAAGTCGGTCTGGCGCACGCGGGAGGCGGAGAGCGTGAGCTGCATCGTTAGCGGTTACTAGGAACCACATTGACCCAGAATCTCTTATATATGTACGCACCATCACAACATTTTTTTTCTTTTTTTTCTCACAGCCCAGTTTCAGGAACAGCCTTAGCGAGCCTGTGGTGCACGATGATGGAACATTTACGGCTTGAAGAGGTCAGATCCGTTGGATCAGAGTGTGATCCGAATCTTGATGGAAATAACTTATGAGTGCGCTGCACGGCTTTCATAAAACCCTTTTCTCAGGCGAAGCCATTCCGTGAGATAAATCCTATCGCGTGCAAAGTTCAAAACCGATCGAGTGGATTGCGAAAGAAAACATCCAATTACACCAACAACTACATTGTGGTGAACCCACCATGTACGATCGAAATCAAAGAAAAGAGATGAAGCGGCGATTGCAAAAAAAAGGTTGTATCAAGTAAGTCATGAACCCGGCATGAACGAAGCATTCCACAAAACAAGGTCATTGAACGACGTCAACATCGAGTATGGTAAGGCAAAGAAAAGGGGGAGGTCGTCCGGTTCGTTTATAAATTTTTGTCATTCTTTTCCTCGATTCCTTCCGAATCTTGGGATTGATTTTCAGTGGGATACAAAACGAGATTGGATCCTATACTTGTTTCCGTGCGAGAGTTTCTTGTATTTCGGTGATCGTTCTGGCCGAATCCATCAATTGCGGTCCACCAGGGAGGATTGCCAGCCGTTGTTTCGTGGTGTTCAACATGGATTTCACACTAGGAACGACCCGTGCAATGTACGGCGAGATGAGAGGTTCCTGAAAAAGAGACCGCATTGAGATGGTTGAACGTCATGAGCGATCGACGGACGACACACGTTAACATTCAAAACAGTGGCTGCTCTCTGAAGCCACCACAGCGCAGATTTGAAAGCCTCATCGATAGGTGGCGTCTCTCCTACGATGCCAGCAAGCTGTTCAGCAAGAACAAAATCAGACAACATAGCAGTACAGAGAAGGATCGCACATACGCGGTGTAACAACGTAAGAATCACAGCCTGAGACAGTGGCCCAGGTCCGCTGAGAGGCATTACCATGTCTGGGTTCGATCGCGCTAACAGCTCTCGAAGTTGCTTTGGGTCCTGCGTGCCCAGCACAGCCAGGTAGGTGTCGTCCCACTCCTCAGACTGAGCGGGAGGGGTGCGCTGGGAGGATGCAGGGAGAGGCGGTGGGGGCGGTGCGATAGGGTGCGAAGCTTGAGGGGCAGCAATGTTGGGAGAGGAGTACCACGCGCCGTGGATAGGTGGTGCCTGTGTCTGCTGTGCAAAGTTGGCGAGAGGCTGTGTGGTGTAGGCCTGCGTGGTAGGCGGGAGGTTTGTTTGACGATGAAGCGTCTGGGAAGGCATCGAAGAAATGCTGGACACTGGAGACGTGCTGGTGGGAAGTCGGTGATGAGGATTCGTCGCGTTCATGGTGAGGAACTTGACTTGATCAGAAAGAACTCTGACAGAGTGCTCGAGATCCCTTATGAGCGACTGCAACGACCAGCGTAAGTAGAGATCATCAGACGAATACACAGAAGTACGAACCTCCTGGCTCCGTGCGGCCTCCGTTTGCCACGTCATCGAGTCCTTCTTCACGTTCAAGATTTCAGTCCTCATCTCGCGTAAAATGTCTTGGTGCATGGCCGAAGTCTGCTGAGAGTAGGCGGGCACAAACGTCTTTGAAACTGTATCCTTGACATATCTTTCAATGAGGGGGTTCAAGTTCGTGGAGAGTATGCTAGCAAAATGATTCGAAATGTCCGGCCTGAGTAGCAATTTCTCGATCTCAACGGGGAGATTCTGGCGACAGTCAGATCCACCGCTCACATGCACCACAGAAAACAACTCACGGTTTGTATGTACTCTGTCAGGCCTCGTCCAACATGTTCGTTGAGAGCAGACCTAACCTCGGTCCTCGTGATATGCTCCAGGGCAGGAAGGACTGAGTTCTGAACCTCGGCCTTGACAGCCATCTCCACGACGCGCGTAGTGTTCCTTGTGAGCTCCGTCGAAATCAACTTCAAGATCTTCTCCTGCCTATTAATGTCCTCCGTTTGTTCCTGCGCCCGTGCCTCGTCAAAGCGTTGTTCTAATAGACAGGACCGTAAATCAGAGGGTATATGATGGGGGAATGTCACTCACGCTGCTTGTCCATTTCCTTTGTGATCAGTCGTCCAATGCGCGTGTGGAGGTTCTCCTCGCTCTTTTTGATCTCTTTGGCGACAAGCTGGGCGACGCCAGAGTCGCTAATGGAACCCAAATCGACCTTGGGACCCCTGTCCTTGTCCCTAGCGTCCTCCCTGTCTCTGAAGGCAACGTTCTTTCCTTTGGCGCCTTTTCCTCTTGCCTCAGAACCACGTGCCTCCTCACGAGTCAACTCCGATTCAATATCTTCGGAAGGCGGTGTCCGCAATCTTCCAGGAGCAACGACAGGGACGTGTTGCGGAACTAGCGCGGGACCGCTGATAACGGCAGGAACCTGGCGGGCCGGTTTGACGTCAAGAGGCGCCGAAGGGGAAACCAGAGTTTGTGCAAAGGGAGGGAATTTGGCAACGGCGCCAAGGAGCGCGCTCTCGTACCACTCCTTGCGTACAAGAACTTGGTCAACGCCGGTGGAATGAACAGAAAATGCGACGAGCGCGAGTTCACCCGGTGGCACTTTGGCGGCGACGCAGGCAGCATGAGCTTCGTCCCCGGTGGGATCGGCATCCGCAGAAAGAATGACAAAGTGGATGGTGGGCTTTGGTCCAGAGAACTCAACGATCTGTTCAAAGAAGCCACCCCGCACGAGCTCGGACGGCGATGCAGAGACGTCGAATCCGATTTTCAACGCGATCAAACTGTCCCTGCGATTGTTGGCAACCCACAACGTCTGGATCCTGGAGTCATAGTTGACGTGGCCAAACATGTCTGGGTCTTCCTTGGTACCGTTGACAAACTTGAGAGTGGAAAGTACGTTCTTTGAGATAACAGAGAGCAACTGGAAGATGGTGCCGTTCTTGCGGCCGATGATAATGCCATCGTCGATAAAGGTCAATGAGGATGGAAGATCATCTCCACGGACGCGGAGTGTCCAAAACGGACTCTTGTCGTGAACGTTCCACAGCGTGAGAGTCGAATCCTCAGAAATCGTGGCCAGAGCGAAGTGAGGGACGTCAAAGTCGAACGCAACCAGGCGCTGCGAGCGGACGTCAGACAGTTAATGAAGACAAGATCATGAGATGCTTACTGAAGGGATAGAGAAAACTTGTGAAATACGGCTAAGTTCTACTTGCGGCAAAGGTTCGCCCCTGAATGTATGCGCAGCATCAGCCAAGTCCAATAAATACATCCTCGTTTCGGAGGCAACGGCCAGAGTGTCTGCCTGTTTGGGATGCCATTTGACCGAGTGCAAAGGATCGGCGTCGGCGCTCGGCACGATACATAGCAAGAGTTGTCCACTGGAAGATGTGTCAGCATGAACGGTCTACCGAAAAACACATGGATACGTACGGGACGTCGTCGGTGATAACTTCGGGGAGTTCCCAGACAACGAAGCCACCGTCTGATGTCACGCCTGCGAGTCTGTTACCATAGACGGCCATGTCTATGACTTGTGTTGCTGGCGCGAAGACAGTAGGCAATTGCAGGAGGGTACGATCACCGCTGGAACGCGAAATGACTCGAACACGACCTCTGGTCATGGCATAAGCGATCCAGTGGGTCGCGCCGATGGTGGTTCCGGGCAAAAAGACGGGGTCTTGCTTGACGAGGGCGATGGCTGTCGACTTGACTGCATCTCTGGGGGCCTGTATTTCGTCGACCGGCTGAGCGACATCAAACACGATTGTCTGTGGTTGGGGACTGGGAGGGGATTAGAGATCGAGCGTAACAGGAAACCGAATGCGTACCTCGGGCTGGACTGGGACTTGCTCTTGACGGGCTTTGGGCGACTGTCATTCTTCCAATTCGAGCGAGGGCCTGGGGAACCCTCCTTGTCCCTTCTGACGGGGGCGATAGGTTGACCTATGGGAGACTCCGTGGACCTGCCCTGAGGGGCACGCTGAGGTTGTTGTTGGACAGGGAGTTTAGGCGGGGACGCGCGAGGGGGAGAAGCATGACCGGGCGGCTTGGGAGGGAGAGGGGGCGGGGGCATAGGGCGAGATTGATGCTGGGAGGGGCGAGTGTTGGACTGGGCAGCCTCCACCTGGGAGTACTCGTCCGTAGTGTAAGGATCATAAGAAGGAGAAGGGGGTTGAGAAGAATAAGGGGGCTGGGTGCGGGTGAGCTGATCTATGAGATTTTCGACCGACTTTCGCTTTGGATCGTTGAGGGAACCGAGGGAAGCGGAGGTCCAAGAGTCGTCGTTGGCGCTAGAGGAGCTGGGGGGAGCAGGCTTTTTCTTGACGGTGGCCGCGTTGGAAGCCAGAGCGTCGAAAGGGGAGACAAAGTCAAACATGGTGGACTTGCGCGGGGACGGGGGGGCGGGCTGCTGAGGCTGTGATACAGGGAGGGGCTGAGGGGGGAGAGGGAGGTCTCGCAGAGGCTCTTGGGGGACGTAGGTGTCAGCGGGGTGGTAGGGATCCTTGGGGGGTTGCTGGGGAGGGGCAGCGGGGGCGGGGGGGACGGGAGGGTGGTTGGAGGGGGAGTCGGAGAAGTTTGATCGGGGTGCGGTGCTGTGGGGAGAGTCAGCAAAGAAATCGTCAAAGTAGTCCCAGGACGTCATGAGGGGAAGAGGACAAGACAGGGACGAGGGAAGGGGAATTTGGGGTAGAAAAGGGATAAGAGTGCCTCGTGTGCGGGGCGAGGCGTGTGTAGGACTCACCCTGCCATGAGCTGCTCGAGGAGGATCTTGCCTTGCGACTCGCTCGAGTTGGATGGGGACTGACCGGAGCGCTGTGAGGAGGCGGGTGGGGTGGGGATCTGCTGGAGGGTCTGCGGGGGCGATACGTGTGTGGGCACAGAGGTGGCCGCGGGGTAGAGCAGCGAGAGGAGAGCGCTCTGCCTGTCTGATGCGGACGAGGCGGGGATGCCGTGTGCTGGGTCAGCGTCGGGCATGACTGGGGTCGCTGGAGCCGAGCTCTGATGAGGGAGAGGTGACGCGATGGAGTGGAAGAGAGCGTCAATTCGAGAAGAATTATTATCGTCCATCGAAGTAAGGAAGAGGAGGAGGAGGAGAACGTCGAGCTCGTCTGAAACGTGTGCACGCCTCACTGACCACACGAGGCAAGTCACAGCCACAGCCACTCGCCACAACCACACCATGTCCTCCTCGTCCTCCTCAAAAGGCTGGCTCAACCTCGAAACAGCGGGCGGTCTCATACCAGACAACCATTTCTTCGAGGGCGAATCTGCATTTTCTTTTCTCGGTCTTACACGCACTCAGCGTCTCTGGGGCTTCGTAGGATGGTCAGCCCTTTTATTTCTGGCCCAACACCTCGCTGAACCCAGCCCAGTCTCATCCTCGGGTTCGCCCTTAGTCTCCTCGGCACCATTCTGCTGTTTTTAGGACAGCTCAGCAGCTTCGCAAGTATGTCGCTCACCTCCCTATTTCCTGTCCTGGCTCTCACATTCTGCAGTTCTCTACGCCATCGGTATTCTCATCTCCCTCGCAGGCACCGGTTTTCTCATCGGGGTACGTCCTCGTGCATCCTCAGCACTCCCACACTCACGTCGCATATCCAGTTTATGTCCCAGATCAAGCTGGTAATTCTTTCTCTTGCACGTGTTTCTCCTAGCCTCACTCTTTCAGATGTTCAAACCCGTGCGCGTACTCGCCACCGTCGTCTTTCTAGCTTCCATAGTCCTCGTCTTCATCGGGGCCATTGCACTCCACAGCGACGTTCGTCCCCTCTTTGCTTATTGAATCACCTCACTCACGCTCCTTGACAGATCCTCTGTATAAGCAAGTTCCCCTTTAGACCTCCCTTCTCTTCCGCTGACCCTCTTTGACAGTCTTTGTCATCATTGAGTATTTCGCATACACCTGGTACTGTCTTTCCTACATTCCATACGCCCGTTCCGCCGTGCTTAAGTTCGTCGGCCTCAACTAAACATCCCCATCACCTGTATTTATTCACACTGTCTTCTACTTGAACGAGTTCTTTAGCTCTCGCAGCTTGTTCATTACTTCAGCCGCAGCAGAAACTCCAGTCGCATTCCTGCACCCCAATTTTAGATTCTCCGTTGTATTCGAGCTGATCCGGCTACTCACCTGACCGCCTCAGTATCCAGTCGCATGAACACGTTCCATTCCTTTTCGTCGCCAATCGTAGACAACCCCGTTGTGATCTTGTTCTCTCCAGCCAATTTTCTCAATCGCGCCATCCCAGCGTTGTTCGGATCGATTGCCTGGCCAAATGCAGCGTTCCCAGCAGTGTACTCGTGTCCGTTGTACACAACCGTCTCGTCGGGCAACGACCCCAGGTACGACAATGCAGCATGCATCTGCTCACCATCACCCTCGAAGAATCGGCCACAGCCCCCTGAGTGTGCGTTCGTCGTTAGGTCTGACCATCATACACGTGCGCGCCTACCTTGAAAGAGCGTGTCCCCAGTGAAAACGCCGCCAGCCTGAGACTTGTCGGACAGGTTCGTAATATAGTAGCAGATCGAGTCCTGTGTGTGGCAGGGCGTAGCCAGACATCTACTCGGAGCTTGATCGTGCGCCGTGCAACAGTGAGGGACAGCATACCTGACTTGAATACTATCACCAACAACAAACTCGTCCTTATCCTTGACCAGCTTATTGAGGGCGAGCACTTGGTTGCTTCCGCCGTAAATGGGCACGTCAGGGTACTTGGCAGCCTGTCACAAGAATGTCAACTGGTGAGAGCCTGTCGCGGATACAACACTACTGACAAAAGCCTATGGGGTAATGAGATGATGGAAGCGGGCGTATGACCGAGTAGAGACACACCTCGTTTCCACCGCTGTGATCGATGTGATGGTGTGTCGTGATGGCGGCTATAATCGACACTCCCAGCTTTTCGGCAGCTTCGGTTACCTTTGGGACGTCGAACGGGTCGACCGCTGCAGCTTGGCTGCAACGCTCGTCGATGAGGAGGTATGCATAGTTATCTTGTCTAACAGGCACGGGAACGACCTTCATGATGGTGCGTGGTAGAGAGGAGAAGCGCAGTCGCATCATCAAAGATGCGCTGTGCAACTGAATTGATGGCTGCGTTTTAGAAACCGATCTAACATCACGGCGTTGGCAGCGCTGATGCAGATGTCTCTTACTTTGCTCGTAAAACTCTCCAAAGGCCCCTTCGTCTCCTCCTACCCCCACCATGTCCAGACGCCTACAAGTAAATGTCCAATCTTCCCTCACGTCTCCCTGCTGACCCCTGTCCAGATACGCCAGGGACCCGCCGTCACCAGTTCGGTTCCCTCGTCGTACAGCCCTACCAACACTGCCTTTAGTACGATCATCGTAGCGGTAACTCCATCCTCCTCCACTTCCTCGGCCACGTCCGGTGTCCATTCCAGCGCGGCCCCGACGACCTCATTGACCTCTTCATCTACGGCATCTGTCGTTGCACTAACCACTACGCATGTCGATGCGGGAGCCATCGCCGGAGGCGTTGTCGGTGGCGCCGTATTCCTCGCACTGGTTCTACTGGGCGTCCTCCTCTACCTGCGCAACCGCAAACGAAAGCGCACCCCGCCCTCGTCCGAGTTCATGAACTCACTCAGGCCCGGAGACCTGCCTGTGTTGCGCCTCGACTCGGGCGCTGAGTACCCCCCGACGTCGTTCCCCGAAAAAGCCAACCTAGCACACTATCCCAACGCGGTTTCGCATCATACATACCATACATTGAACGTGAAGATTCCGGAGGAGGTGATGACGATGACGGATCCATCCTCCCCGCGCCCGAGCATCGAAAGCGTGCCACTCCATCCACAGAGGCTTTCGTTGCAGCCACGGCCCGCCACACCGCAGCGTCACCGTATCACTGGTAGCGTTGGGAGTTGGACGCAGGTTGTCTCGCACGATGCGTCACCACGACCTCCCCTCTTTTCGCCGCGATTTACATCGGAAGAGTCGTTTACTGCGCCCATTTCGTTGCAGCCCCTGCGTCGTCGACCAGATTAGATTATTATGTAATTACTAGTGGACATCAAGGAATTTTTGCACGTTGCAAGCCAAGCAATGTTGGACCACTGCTCGATCTCACACAAAGGTAATGTTATTTGAGTCCTAATCGTAGTCAGAGTCGTGTTCATTGTCTGGAAGGCGGCGTTGTACTCTGGTCGCGCTCGTTCACACCCGAAGCGACCCACTTCGACAGCTCACCCACGTCGCCGGTCAACTCGCTCGTCCGCGAAGCTCTCATCGAGGGCCGAACAGCAGAAGAAAAGTACGAAAAGGATGGTTACGCAGTCAAATGGACCTTCTTTAACGACCTCGAGCTCATCTTTGTCGTGCGTGGCCTTCCAAGCGACCTGGGTCTTCCTAACCCTGCCTCGCCCAGGTCACATACCAGCGCATCTTGCAGCTCACATACGTCGAGGACCTCTTGGCCGCCATGAAAGCGCTCTTCATCAAGTTATTTGAACCCTTTCTCGCCACCTTCGTCGCATCGCTGCATGCCATGAACAACCCCAAACTAGCCTCGGGTCCCTCTGTTCCTTGGAACTTTGTCAAGGCATTCGAAAGCTGGAACAACGTGTTTGACAAGCTCCTCAAGGGCATCGAAGAAAAGGCCACACAGGTAGTGGTGTTACACGTCGAGGTGCTTGTAGTTGTAGACTCACGCGTTCTCGCAGGAACGAAGGTCTCGTCTCCGGCCTGTCGCTCACGCCCAACAGACGACTCAGGATCCCTCTATGGATGACTCCAGTACGTGTATGTTTTTCATTTGACCCCTTTTGGTTCGCTGCTGTAGCGTACGCATTATCCGCAGTACCCTCCGAGTCCCCGGATGTACCTCAGGACGAGCAACAGATTTCCAGAAACGTCCAGGCGCTCAAAAACAGGTTGCGTGGTCGTGGGACTAGGCGCGGTGGGAGGGGAGCGTCGCGCGTGGACTCGGGAAGCGGACGAGAGAGTATTCCTGCATCGGAGTGGGTCCTCCATGCTGAGCGGTCGTCGCGATAGCTCATCTATCCTTTCCGTCCAGCACCGAGTCCGCGAAGCGAAAAACAAAAACAAAGGCGGGACGAAAGTGGGGCGACGAGACGCCTAGCGAGTCAGACATGGCGTCGCTCGACTTCAGTACCGACAAGGCGGATACTAGTGTCAATGAACGCTCGGCGCTCGATTTGCAGAGTCTTGTCGACGAAGCATCCCTGGGAACGAGAACCAAGGATGGGATGTACGAGGTCAAGGATTGGGACTTTGGTTCAAAGGGAGACGAGACGGACGATGTGATAGCCCGAGCGCTGGGGTCAAAACAGTCGTCAGCGAACTCTTTGGGATCTCTAGGATCCCTGTTTGCGCGTCTGACTGGTTCCAAGGTGCTGACCGAGGATGACCTGAAGCCTGTGCTGGAAGGGATGAAGCAACATCTAATGAAGAAGAATGTTGCAAAGCAGATCGCTGATAAGGTGTGTGAAGGCGTTGGAGAGAGCCTCGTTGGGAAGAAGGTTGGGGGTTTCCAAAGTATGTGCAGCGCAGATGTATATGCTCGGTGGATTGAACTGCCCTCTAGCTACGAGCAATGCTGTTCGGGGGGCGCTATCGACTTCGTTGACGAGGATCCTCACACCCAAGACCTCCACCGATGTTTTATTGTCCATCCGGACAAAGCTATCCTCACCTCTCACCTCTTCCCAACAACGCGCTCCGTATAGCATGGTGTTCGTGGGTGTCAACGGCGTCGGCAAGAGCACCAACCTGTCGAAAGTTTGTTTCTGGCTAATCCAGAACGGTTTACGCGTCCTAATCGCTGCGTGTGATACGTTCCGGCAAGTATACGTATTCCATGCACATTCTTTTTGTTTGTCTCAATTATGCGCAGGAGTGGTGCGGTCGAGCAGCTTCGAGTCCATGTGCGCAACTTGAGCATGCTTGGAGTCGACGGAGCCACGAATAGCAAAGGACGTGTAGAACTGTACGAGAAAGGGTACGGCAAAGATGCTGCAGGGATTGCAAAGGAAGCGATTGCACACGGTTGGTTTTTGACAGGCGAGATTCTTTGGGGGAGACTGACCCCCTACATAGCAAAAGAAAACGACTTTGACGTCGTGCTAATCGATACTGCTGGTCGCATGCAAGACAACGAGGTATGTCGTGCTGTCGTCTCGTCTTGTAGTGCTCACGACGATGTACACATTAGCCCTTGATGAGGGCGTTGGCAAAGGTACCTCGACCTCATTCCTTCACTTACACATACAATGATACGTGTCTCGCAGCTCGTGGCAGTGAACATGCCAGACAAGATCATTTTTGTCGGAGAAGCTTTGGTCGGCAATGAAGCCGTCGACCAGCTGACGAAGTTTGACCGTTCCTTGCGCGACTTCTCGGGAGCCTCGACGGGAAAGAGCCGGGGTATCGACGGAATGCTGATCACTAAATGGGATACCGTAGACGACAAGGTTCGTTCGTAATGTCAATCAACGTAGCCCAGCTGATTTGTGTGTTAGGTCGGTGCTGCGCTTTCGATGACGTACGTCACTGGACAGCCTATCATTTTTGTTGGCTGCGGACAGGTGAGTTGATACGCCCGTGTGGGTTTTGATGGGAATGTTGACAGAGCGCATAGACGTATACGGATTTGAGGCAGTTGAGGGTTTCGAACGTGGTGCAGGCCATTTTGAGCGAGTAAGGGGAGTTATTGCCCATTCCCATCACGCTTGGAACGTGTTTTATGCTGGATCGTTTTATTCGTCTACAAGTATTTATGGGACGGTGAATGGATGCGCGTTTTCATTCCGGTGTGTTTCTCAAAAGGCTGATGGAGCTGGTCATAGGTGCGTACACGCCTGGGCTTACACACGCAGGATGCATGTTTGCCTGGACTCGATGACGCCATCGTCGATTTAGATATCACTCACTTACTTCAAACTGTCGCAACCCGGATCGTGCATCTCACGAAGGAAAAATCAGACAAGTAACTCATCGCCCTCTCGCTCAAGATCACCGTCGTGCAAGCAATGCGATGTAGCGGTGACCATTGTCACGCGATCTCATCACCGAACGAGACAAATTCACTGCGAAAGAGGCACTGACAGAGCCTGTTTGGATGGCATATAAGGTGGGCGGTGGGCGACTGGATGCAACGGGTATGACAGCTTCCAGTTCTCAGTACTACGTCGATACAGACATCAGGTTAACCATTGGTGAGAGAAGATGTTCTTACATGCTTCTGTCTATGAGGGAAACACTGAAATGTGGGTATTATCAGTCTACACGTGGTGGTCTGGTTGGTGGTCTGGTCGGACCAAGCAGGAGAAAGCTCCCTCAGCTGGGGAGGCGACCGTTTCAGTTGATGAGGTACTTTCACGAGCGGAATCCGCATTCACCAAGTTTAAGGAAGGGGCCGGGACGGAGTACATTAGCGAGGCAGTTGTCCTTGATCGTCAAGCATTGGATCGTTGCCCGCCTGGTCACGAGATGCGATGGAGGTCGCTGACCCCGCTTTCCACTCATCTCAAAAGTCGCTACGAACGTCTTTGGGAAATAGGGGACATAGATGAGGCCATCATGCTAGGAGAACAAGCCCTCGACCTTCACCCACCAGGACACCCGGATCGTCCAAAGTCATTTGAACACTGTCGCAATCTATCACTCCTCTCGTTACAAGCGACTTGGAGATATGGCAGACCTCAATGAGGCTATCGTTCTTGCGAGTGAGGTTCTCGACCTTCGCCTGCAAGGACACCCAGGTCGTTCAGAATCGGTGAACGATGTCGCAGCCTATCTCTTCGATCGTTACGGCAGAGTCGGAGATCTGACGGACCTCAACGAGACCATCAACCTCGGGAGACAAGCTCTCGACATTTGCCCACCCGGCCACCCGGAACGTTCAAGATCGTTGGGCAATATCGCAGCCTATCCCTGCTCTCGCTACAACCGCCTTGGAGACATGGCGGACCTCAATGAAGCCATCATCCTCGGGAGACAAGCTCTCGACCTTTTCCCATCAGGACACCCGGGTCGTTCAGTAGCTTTGGACAATGTTGCAGACTATCTCGCATCTCGTTACGACCGACTTGGAGATATAACGGACCTCAACGAGGCTATCATCCTCGGGAGACAAGCTCTCGACCTTCGCCCGCCAGGACACCCGCTTCGTTCAGTGTCTTTTAACAATGCTGCAGCCTTTCTCTCCGATCGTTGTAAGCGGCTTGGAGATATGAAGGACCTCAATGAGGCCATCATTCTCGGGAGACAAGCTCTTGATCTTCGCCCATCAGGGCACCAGGATCGATCATCATTGAACAATGCTGCAGCCTTTCTCTCCGATCGTTGTAAGCGGCTTGGAGATATGAAGGACCTCAATGAGGCCATCATTCTCGGGAGACAAGCTCTTGATCTTCGCCCATCAGGGCACCAGGATCAATCATCATCGAACAATGTCACAAACTATCTCTCCGATCGTTACAGCTGGATTAGTGATGTGACGGACCTCAATGAGGCCATCAACCTCGCGAGACAAGCTCTCGACCTTCGCCCGCCAGGACACCCGTTTCGTTCATCATCGTTGACCAATATCGCAGCCTATCTCTCCGATCATTACAAGCGGTTTGGAGATATGACGGACCTCAATGAGGCCATCATCCTCGCGAGAGAAGCTCTCGGCCCTTCCCCATCCGGTCACCCCGAGCGATCCAGGTCATTATATCGACTTACAGATTGTCTCCGTATTCACCTCGCACAGTCCAGGGAGCTGAAGGACAGAGAAGACATTTTGAGTCTCTATACCGAATTGCCAAACATTTCACAAACAGTTTCACCAATTCATCTCGCTGCAGCCAAGGAATGGATGGCCATAACTGAGAAATTCTGACATCCCACGATGCTTCTCGCATATGAAACATCTCTTCGAATGCTCGTTCAACATCTGGCCATTTTGCCGTCTTTACCCAACCGTCTGCATACTTTCAAGGGTCTCGCTTCATCTCTAGCAATGGACGCATGTTCTGCTTGTCTCCGCAACCAGAATCCGAAAAAGGCTATTGAGTTGCTGGAGCAAGGCCGCGGTGTATTTTGGAATCAGATTGCTCGTCTCCGTTCTCCACTTGAGGATGTCATTGCCTCAGGCCAGGAAGGAGAGACCCTTGCAAACGAGTTCACCCGACTCTCATCAGAAATACGTGACACAATTCATTCTCATTGTTCAGATCAGCACAACGAGTTGTGCAATCTACAATCACCAAAATCCGCGACTTACCCGGTCTGGCTCAATTCCTTCTCCCCACTTCCTTCCCCGAACTCCAGCACGCTGCCAGAGGCGGACCTGTGGTCATCGTCCATGCTAGCCAGTATACATGCGATGCACTCATTGTCTTTTTCGACAGAGATCCGGTCCATATCCCATTGCAAATTACGAAGAAGCGTGTTCAAGACATGTCATCTTTGACAAAGCGTGCAAAAATGATGAACGTCAAGAATGACCTCACCCGCTTCCTGCGCGACCTCTTGCGTCACCCATCGTAAGCTTCCTACAGACCACAGTTCCACTTCGCTCAAGGAGCTGGTGGTGCCCCACTGCCGAATTCACTCTTCTACCGCTCCAAGCGGCTGGTCCGTATCGAAGGGACCAGCGGAGTCTCCCTTCTCTGTACATATCATCTTACACTCCCACCCTTACTGCCCTTGTTCGTGCCAGGCGGAGCGGCAGGCTGGTAGCGTCATCGATACACGAGAATCGGCTCCTCGCCGTAGGCCAGGCCACTCCCAATGGCCAGAGCAAAGTTTTTCTGTTGGCAGCGAACTGGACATCGTCGCAGAGTGTGTACAAAGGATCTCGACGCTCACACGCCTCGAAGGATCTGAAGCGAGTATATCTGGAGTTTCGGAAGGACTGAGGAAGCACGAGTGGGTTCACTTTGCATGTCATGGAGTCCCGAACGAGGACAAACCGTTCCGAGTCCGCGTTCGCCCTGCATGATGGACCGTTTACGGTCGAACAGATCACGAGATGCGAGTTGGATCACACGGAGTTTGCGTATCTGTCTGCGTGCCGCACCACGGTTGGATACAAAGAGGGACCTGACGAGGTGATCCGTCTGGCTTCTGCGATGCAGTTTGCAGGGTTTCGGTGGACGACACACGCGGCAGAGATCACGTCGACGTTTTTAGAAGAAATTTGTGGATGAATCTGGCCGGCTGGATTACACGCGTGCGGCATTCGCATTGAACAAGACGATGAATTCATTAGGGAGCAACCTCAGCGTACAAGTATTTCATCTCATACTTAAGGATAACGTTATTACAGCAGATATGGTCTCTGGTAGTATATCGGATAGTACACCCGCCTGTCATCCATCAATTACGATGATCGCGGGAAAGCGGGGTTCGATTCCCCGCCAGAGAGACTTTTCTTTTTCTCGTTCTATCTACCGGGGTCGGACCGTCATGTGGCGCATCACTGTCGAGGAACAGGACAACAACAGAGGAACGCTAACCCAGACAGCCATTTTCCTCTAGCCACTTTCGCACCTCCTTCTTGTTCATCATGCGCATCACCCGGAGGCGTTCCTCCTGCGTGCGATCGCGATAGAGCCGCATGACCTGTCCACACACGCTCCACACGTCGTCCCAGGGGGCATCGAACAGGTCCCACCAGCAGTTAGGTGACGTTGATGGGAGCGAGATGCCGAGATGGCGCGCAGCGAGGAGGATCGCAGCGCTGACGATGGTGGGAACGGCGTATAACGCATACGCGGGTGTTTGCAACCTATACTGATGAAAAGCAATGCGCGTCATCAGGGGAGGAATGATCACACACGCGTCGTTCAAGTAACCCCAGGCCCTCGCACACGCGTCCCTGTGGTCCATGAGACCGAGCACGCGGAGGTAATTAATGAGCGTTCCGTAGGGCAGCACGACGTGGACGTTGAACCCGAGGCGCTTGAGGATCTGCATTTCGGCGACGACGACGGCGTCTTTGAGATCGTAGAACGTATTTCCAAAATACGACATGGGTGCGTATCGGAATGGGGGGTCTGCTGAGGCGGGCGGGGTGAGGATGAATGTGGTGCGTTGGAGAAGGAGGTCATATATGTTGATAAGGTCTCGGATGCGGAGTGGACATTCTTCGAGTTTGGAGGCGAGGTAGAGGGCGCCCATGCCTACGTCCTGAGAAGATCAAACATGTATGGCGGAGAGGGAGGAGAGGGGGGCTGACCCCTATGCTGAATTGTTTCATCGAGGACGTATACCAGAATCGCTGGTATAGAATCTGCGCGGTGGCAACGGCGACCTGTTTTCTAAGAACGGGTGAGCGAGAGGTGCGGTCGGTGGTGGAACACGCACTGTTTGAGAAGGACGCCGGCTTCATGGATGAGTTTGCAGCCAAACGCTCTGAGGTCTTCTTCTAGTTCTGGGGGGACTCCGTCTTCGTTGGACGGCGTGCGTTCGATCTGGGCGAGCGTTGCGAGCGGGACGAGGTCAGGAGCTGACATGAAAAAGTAAAAAGGTCTAAACCAAACAACAACAAGTCAACAGCTTTTTTGCTCAACAACATGTCGAACCTCCCCGCCAAACCCGAGTTTTCGAGGTCAACGGGCGCGCGTCCTGATTCGAGCTCGGACGAGCAGTGGCGTCCGACTGGTCCCAGACGCGCTTCGTCGCCAGACCGGTACTCACATCATCAGCGGGACGACAGAGACAGGGATTGGGATGCTCGGGATCGCGAACGAGGCGCACGTTCACGCTATTCGCAGAGGTCCCCTCACCCGCCACCACGTTCTGGGGACACTTATATTGCCGGTTCTCGCGATACGTATCATGGGCGGGACTACCGAAGCTACGACGATTCACGCGCGAGAGACGACCGAAGGAGAGACTGGGATAGGGACCGTGACAGAGATAGGGACAGGGAAAGAGAGAGAGCAAGGGATTTGGATAGGGGATACTATGGACGACGACGGACAGACGATACATGGGCACCCCGAAACGACTACAGTACTACATCAAGTCGGAGAGGGTATGGTACTAGGGAAGCCGACTGGCGCGGTCGAGACGACTACAGAAGAGAACGAGACTGGGACCGGGACCGGGACCGGGGGAGGAGTCGGGACCGCGACGACTCCAGAACCAGAGATCGTGAGTATGACAGACGACCCGCACCACTGTCGCCACGCCGTGGTGAGTCCATCGTTACTCGTGTGGATGCCCAAGTTCACGACCTTTGAGACCATCACTACGAACCGCATTCTCCACCCCGCCGGGCCCCGCCGTCATCCTATGCATCCCGGGGAAGACGATCGATTTCTCCCCAAAGTGCAGGAAGCAGGTCTCGGAAATCCTCGCGGACACGACCTGAGCTGACAGATGCTCGTAGAGCAAGCACGAGTCCGAATCGATATCCGCGTTCTGCCCCAAGTCCTACACGTTCGATACCCGAACGCAGAACACCCGAGGTTGCAAGCGTTCAAGTGGGTGATGCAGCGAGTCCGAGTAGATCAGAACAGGTGGACCGAACTGTCGAGGGTGGGGTGGTTCCGGATGGCGAGATGGACGTTGAGATGACGATGGAGCTACCCGCGAAAGGCAAGGAACGGTTTGACGGGGAACTGGATGTCAAAGGGGAATCGATGGGTTCACCAGGGCAACGGCTAACGGGCACAGTTGAAACGGAGACAGAGACATCAAACAAGGTGGCTGTGAGGCAACCATACTTGCCCAGCATTCCGAAGTACGAGGCGAAACAAAAGATTGGCGGAGCGCAGGAGCAGGAGGCGAGTTAGCTCCAAGGGGTTAGATTGATTGATAGCTGACCGCAGCACGTTTGCAGTATAACCGATTAGAAGCTCATCGGGCACACGCGGCGGCGGAGTGTCGACGGTATATCAAAGGGAGCCGTCGAGCGTATCATGAGCTGGAGATGACCACGCTGGAGCTGCGTGCGGCGCAGCATCGGCGAGAGCTTGCGGAAGCACACCGTAAAAAGGCACACCATGGACAACTTGGGATTGATGCCGAGAGAGTGCAGGGAAGAGAGTAATGATACAGGAGAATGGATTGCACAAAAGAAACCAAGATTCTGAAACTGGCCGGTGAGACAAGTGCGATAGTTAGCTGCGGCGGGCGGTGGTAAGATGACGATGAGTTGGCGAGAGGAACGGGTCTGGCATAGCGATGACGTATGATGATGATGATGTACATGTGGTGCGTGCATGGGAGTCGGTGACAAGAATTAGGGAGAGGGACGTGATCTCCAGCGAGGACGTGGGTCGACGACGTCATGGGAGTCGCGCTTCCGCTTTTGGGGTCTGTGTGTGTAGGGTGGGTGGGAGAGGTCCTCGTCGGTGTCGGGGAGATCGAACTGGAGAAAGGTCGGGGAATGGTAGGGCAGTGGACGAGGGGCGAGGAGGGGAACGTCGCAGACTACGCGGAGAATGTCAGGTGGAGACCACATCGATTGAGTTGTGAGGTCTTGAAGATGCCGTATTTATACATCTCTGACCGAAACCACCACCATGACGCTGGCCAGGCACGTGAATTACTTTGTTCGCCGCAATTCGCGTGGATCTCTGCCCGTCTACTCCGACGTTCGCAACGCTGGCACACGCTACCACGTTCAGATCAGAAACGTAGACGGAAACACCGCCGTGAGCACGAGCTCTCTTCTTTTTTTTTTGTGCTTCTCACTCTGTACAAGTCTCTGGCACAGCACCTCAGGCAGTCCTTATTTCCCCCCAACTCGCCGCATGCTCAGCATCTCGCAGTCAGGGTCCGCCATCAGAGACACATCATTCTCTCCGGCGGCCGTTTCAAGAGGGATGTCATGGCTTGGCTCGCAGCAAAGGGTTTTTGATATTACTGTCCCTCTCGTTTAAATAGCCGTCCCTGTAGAATTGAGTCACGATCTTATCGCACATGCGATCACTAAATTCCACACTCGGAAGATCGTTCCGTTAGCCTCATTTTTTTTACATCCATGTCTGCTCCATCAACACCAGCACCAGCACCAGCACCAGCACCAGCCCGTTCCACACAGCGCGATGGCGGAAGCACTAGTCTAGGCACGTTTGGGGTGTGTAATGATCCAGATCTCCCCTTCTCTCCATCTTCATCTCTCTCTCCAGGTCAAGTCCGGCCTGGCACAGATGCTCAAGGTCCGTTCCTTTGCCCCCTTCCGTTCCCGTGCTCACCCGTATTCCAGGGGGGCGTCATCATGGACGTCGTCAATGTCGAGCAGGTAACATCCCACACCCACCTCCCTTTCGACCCGCCTCACCACCGCACAGGCTCGCATCGCGGAGGAGGCTGGTGCCTGTGCCGTCATGGCACTCGAGCGTGTTCCTGCAGATATCAGAGCAGAGGGTGGCGTATCTCGAATGGTAATGCCACCCATACCTTTCAATTCCGCCCCATCGTAATCTGTAACCACAGAGCGACCCTGCCATGATAAAGGACATCATGAACGCAGTCACCATCCCTGTCATGGCAAAAGTGCGCATCGGGCACTTTGTCGAGGCACAGGTACGCCAAATTCCTCCTCTTTCCAATTCCAACGCCTACCCCCACCACCTAGATACTCCAAGCAGTTGGCGTCGACTATATCGACGAATCCGAGGTCTTGACTCCCGCGGACGAAGAACACCACATCAACAAGCACACTTTCAAAATCCCCTTTGTCTGTGGAGCACGCAATCTAGGCGAGGCTCTCCGTCGCATCTCCGAGGGCGCTGCGTTCATCAGGACAAAGGGTGAGGCTGGCACAGGCAACGTCGTAGAGGCTGTCCGTCACCAGCGTACCGTCATGAGTGAAATTCGCAAGGCAGGTGTCATGAACGAGGAAGAACTCTACGCGTATGCGAAAGAGATTCAAGCTCCCTTCCATCTATTAAAGGAAGCCGCCCGGCTGAAGCGGCTTCCCGTGGTCAATTTCGCCGCTGGTGGGATCGCCACTCCTGGTACGTACGCAGGCGGGCATTCCCGTATCTGAGCCGCTCTGATGCCCAAACTTAATAGCGGACACTGCCCTCATGATGCAGCTCGGCTGCGATGGAGGTGCGTCCATGCCTCACCAACGTGACTCTTGCTTACTGATGCTCCGTGCGCAAAGTGTTTGTTGGCTCGGGCATTTTCCACGTACGTCCATCGTGTTGACCTCAAGGTCACAATTCACCGTTCCCAAAGTCTGGCGATCCAGCCAAGAGAGCCAAGGCCATCGTTCAGGCAGTATGCTCTCCATCCTCGTTTCTATGCATTGCGTTCCCTCATCTTGAAACGATAGGTGACGCACTACAACAACCCAAAAGTTCTCGCCGAGGTACGGAACGGCGGATAAGACGAACGTTCTTGACACATTTCTTTCCACAGATCTCAGAGAATCTTGGGGCACCCATGGTCGGTCTTACGATGTACGTTCCGCCTATCGTAAATCGCAATTTCCCATTTCTTACTACTCGTGTGTAGCGATGCAAACTTGAAAGGCGGACGCCTCGCGGAAAGAGGCTGGTAGATAGACCTGGGATGATGTTTAGATTTCAGGAGAGATCACATGTAAAAATATCTTTGTGCTCCTGAACTTAGTTGCCAGGTTGCCAGGCTTGAACGTCGGAGGTGATTCCGCTCGAGACGACCGATCTCGAAATTCGATGGTCAGTGTGATTCTAAATAAAGCAGAACGTTTCGGACCGATGACCTTGACGACAGCGCCGAGAATGACCACGAAGAGTCGTCCCATGACCCACTAGTGCATGCGTGGTTGAGCATGCTAGCGAGTCAAGTGAGGCTGTGACGCTGCTATCTCGAAGGAAACAAGACGAAAGTTAACTCTTGGGCAACAAATACTTGACGTGCGGATGTATGTATATATTTCTTTCAGTCTCTCCGGATAATAAGGGCCTCCGAGTAGTGAGGTCGAGGGGAATATAATCAACCCCACGATATGCTGGTGCATTCTTCGTGATTGGGGCGCGTTCTTTGCAGGGATTAGAGGGAATTGGCCCGGTACGTATGCCATTCTCGAGGAACTGCAGTCAGTGAAAGCGAGTTAGTATGCGACGAGAACGCGAAGGGTGCTAGGCAGTCATATCCGACTCAACCCTACTAACTCCTATAGTCAGTATGTCTCTCCGCGTCGGCCTGCCCCGTCCGAGCTCTGTGCAGGGCGACCCCTCGTCGAGATCGCAGGTCGCTCGACGCCTTCCGGTCCTCGGACAGCCGTCCATGCACTCTTCGAATCTATCCCGCATCGAAGTCGCAACACAGACACAGCCTCTCCCGCTCTCCGTAGACAGGCTCCTCACTCTGTTCCATTTACAGAGAAAAGGAAAAGGTGTTCCTCCGCTGGCACCCGTCCATGCCAAGTTACGCTGAAGGTCCCCCCGTTGGCCCCTTTTGTTCGTTGAGAAGATCGAAGGGGGAAGTCTGTGGATAATATCTCGGGTCTGGTGCTCGTGACATCTGCCAATACGAACGACCTTTGCAATGCCTGTCCACGATCTGACCGGGACCATCCGCGACGACGACTCGATGCTGATGTGACACGAGCTAGCAATGGCAGACAATCTCTCAGCGGACAACGTGGCCGATTCAGTTGCGTCGCGCAGAGGCGTGGACGCCGTAGGTCTTTCGAAGAGTCATCGTGTACGTGTACTCCTGGTGGAACAAGAGCACGTTCGCAATCGCCCCACCCCATTCTCATCGTCGCTTCCGGCAGCGATGGCGACGACGAGGGCAGGACTCGGAGGGCGAAGGTAGGAACAAGTCGCTAGGATGCAGACGACTCGGAGGATTGCCATGCCCCGTACCCTGTCCCGCAATGCCGCAGACTCGTCCCTTACTACTAGGGGGCAGACTGGCCCCCGGTACGGCAACTTCCATACTTTTCGTTCCTCCAGATGGAGACAGTAAACGACGAACGAACGTGGCCGATTTTGCCGTGAACCTCGGGGCACGGTCTGTCATACTAATGTGTGTTCCGCCAATCATTACTGTAAGATCAACTTGCACATCGAATGCTCCCATTTCTCCCTATTCATACATACACATAGCGACGCAATCAAGAAAGACGAACATCTCGCGAAAAGAGGCTCGTAGATAAACTTCGTATAATGTTGACATTCCAGGATAGATCACATGTAAAACATCTTCTTCGCCATGTTCCTGTGGGCCTCCTGGAAGGCTGCTTGCCAGGCTTGAAGATTAAACGTGTTTCCGCCGGAGGCGACAGACGCAGAGCTGTCATCGAACCTGAGCTCGGGCGGGAAGTGGAACCCGGCTCTGCCGCAGACGAGCTGTCCCGAGATCAGTATGCGGGCAAGAAACCAGTCGTGGACCATATCACGTACATCAGCATCTATTGTGGCAGTCAGAGTGAGCACGGAGCGAAAGACGAGTTTACTCACAATAGACGGGAGCGGGAATGGAGACGGATCGCGTCGCCCTAGCA